>AWOL01S0024805.1:66337-78911 GCA_000715115.1 Nicotiana otophora | reverse complement strand
ATATATATATATATATATATATATATATATATATATATATATATACACACACACACACACACACACACACACACACATAGCCTTCAAACAACCCATCAAAAGATAACAACAACTCTTCCTCTTTCAAGTGTTATCTTGTAATCTTTATCCAATAACTTAACCAATACATAAATAATATTAGTACCAAAAAATAGGGTGTTATATATATCTTAAAGAATCTGGAAAAACTCGAACCAAAACTTCCCTTATCTTACAACCACCCTTAATCACATCACGACACCATAGATGCTCTCTTCTTCACTTAGGCTAACTTTTGATGATGATTTGAGTTGATTTCCCTTGAGTTTGGTTCTTGGGATCTTGAGATATGTTAGGGAGGATTTTGTAGAGCTGTTAGATGAAATTTGGGTAAGAAATAACCCGAAATAAGTCTGAAACACCTTTAAAAAAAATGTAAGGTCGGAGGTCGTCTCAAGTGGGTCCCAACCGAGCTGGCAAAATGCGGATATCTCTGTACTCCGATATCGTATTGACAAACGGTTTGAAGAGTTAGAAACTAGATACACGGGGATTTAATTCAATACAAATATCTCCCTGTAACTCTCAATATATTGGGAGAAAACCGCCTCGCAACCTGGCTTATAAACCTGCCAGTTTCTCCGAAGTGCGGCGACGTGACTTGGTGACCCTACTTTAAAAATTCATATTTTTCTATCCCGATATCGTATGAATAAATGGTTTAGAACGTTAGAAACTAGGTTCAAATACCTTCATTGTTGTATGATATATGTCCCAAAATGATATCATAAAGCTTACGAATTAATTTCTCAAAACGGCTCGTTACAAGGCAAATCATAGCTCGATTTTTCAGTAACTTAAATCTGATTTTTCCCAAAATTTATATTTCATATCCAAACATCATATATAGTCATATAATGACTTTAAACTCATTTAAATCATGATTAACAAGTTTCATATTCATCTTAACTTATTTAAGACTTCGGTAAACCTTTCTTATCCTTGTAGAAGGATTTCGTCCTTTTTTAGCTTACATTTGATAATCCTATAATGACAGTGACGTCTGAATTATGGGGTGTAATAACATGTACCCTTAGAAACAATTGTCCCCGAATGATAACTATTAAAGGCTTGTGAAAATGGGATGTAACATCATTAAATCAAAGAGGATCTCATTTTCAAGCTTACACCAATTGACTTACGGCATACTTTCACGTATAAAAATATGGGGTATAACATCCATAATCTCTGTTCCTAAAGTGGTTCTTGGATCGATCGCTCAGGAACTCTCGGAGATGCCCATTATTGATTAGCCGGGCTACTTCGTCTCTTAATTGTCGGCAATCTTCCGTCCTGTGACCGTGAGTACCATGATATTTGCACATTAGGTTTGGATCCCTTTGGGCTGGATCGGATTGTAGAGGTCGAGGCCATTTGGTGTCTTTGATATATCCAATGGCGGATACTATGGGGCGGTGTCGACGTTAAAGTTATATTCATCCTTGGCATTTCCTTTGGCCCGATGGGCCTGTCGAAACTATTTTTGCTCATGATTCCCTGATTGTTTTGACACCGGTCACTTCTTCTTTCACTTTTCACGGGGCTTCGCCCAAATCTACTACCTATTCCGTCTCCATTGTATGGCTGATACCGATCTATGTTAGACCTTAGTTTACGCTCAACATCTCTCCTGACTCTGTTGACCGTTCGAACGGGATAAACGGACCCGAAAAGGGCCCCGAGTTGATCGTCTTCGACCTTGATTTTGGATTGATACCAATTATGCACGTCGGCCCAAGTGACAACTGGGTACTCTACCATATTTTGTTTCAACTGTTGTGAAGCCATCGAGCTTCAAGCATTGAGCCCCTAGGTGAAGGCTTTAACGGCCCAATCGTCCGCGACCAAAGGTAAGTCCATCCGTTCTATTTGAAACCGGGACACAAATTCCATGAGCATCTCATTATCCCTCTGCTTCATTTTGAAAAGGTCTGACTTCCTGGTTTCGACCTTGATAGCCTCGGCGTATGCTTTTACGAAGGAATATGCAAGCATAGCAAACAAGTCAATAGAATTAGGAGGTAGGTTGTGATACATATCATAGATCCCTTGGACAGAGTTTCCCTGAATTTTTTCAGCAAGACAGACTCGATCTTGTCATCATCCAAGTCGTTTCCTTTGATGGTGCATGTGTAGGAAGTCACATGCTCATTTGGGTCGGTCATTCCGTTGTACTTAGGAATCTCGGGCATGCAGAACCTTTTTGGGATCGACTTCGGCACTGCGCTCAGAGGAAAAGGTTTTTGAACAAACTTCTTGGAATCCAAGCCCTTAAATATCGGAGGTGCTCCTAGGATTTGGTCGACCCTGGAATTGAAGGTTTCCACTTTTTTGTCATTGGCTTCGATCTTCTTCTCCCCAAATTCTATCCGTTTTGTCAATTCCTCGAGCATTTTTATGATCTTGGGGTTAGTCCCTGATTCATTCTCATTCGGCCTCTCCGTGATCGGTTCATTTCTGCAGGTGACTTCCCGGGCTGTCTCGGGCTCAACCCTGCTCGGCACTTGATTTTGGTTCTACATCTGGGCTATCGCTGCCTGTTGAGCCTGTAACATTTCGAAGATCACCCGCAAATTAATCCTATCATTTTCACAATTGTGCATATTCTGGGCTATTGATCGAACTTCCCTGCGCACGTTGTTCTCGGGATAAGAAGGCAAATTTGTGTTGATGGCTACATGCGAACTGGCGTCGACAGGGTCCGCGACCAGAACTCTGCCGAGATCGACTGGGGGCACCTCGTTACCCGGTGCTACATTATTGTTCTCGTCATGGTGGTTGGACTCCGCATCCATGTTTAGAGGGGCAGACTGGGGGTTTGACATTTCGATTCTAACCTGGAATCAAAGAGAACAAGTGTAAAATAGGGTGTGTTACGGAAATTTGTATCAAATTGCTGCTATTATTCTTAGCCCCACGGTGGGCGCCAAACTTTTTACCTTCAAAATCGAATAACAATTAAATTTGTAAGTAGTTTTAAGGATACACAGATTAATTCGATACAAAGCAATAAATTGAGTTGCTATTGAATAAACAAAGACAAAATAAATTCAAACCACACGAGTTGGATAGTTTCAGCCTTAATGAAATAACCACTCTCGAACCGAGCTCACCAAGAACGGTATAGATGAAAAAGAACTAGAGCCTCAGAGAAGAAAATAATAATCTAATTGCTTTTGAGTGCGTGTTATAATCTGTTTTAGGAATTATTAGACCCCCTTTATATAGTAGGGGAATCCTATTTTAGGTACAACTCTATAAAAGGTAAAAATCTTTTTATTCACTGATTGCCGGTTCCTTATCGATACGTGCCGAGATCCCAGCCGTAATATTCGGCCGGTCACGGATATATACTTTAATTGTGGTTGTTTGTTACTCAAACTACTATAAAATATGTGTACGCGTTTTAATTGTCCTTGTTTATAGGTTCAAATCATTTATTCATTTTAAATTAAAATATACTTAGCCAATTTTTTTTATTTAAAAATAAGTTTGAAAATTTATTACTTTACATGAAAATTTAATTTATAAATCTGTCAATACTATTTTAAAAGGTGAACACTCAAAGCAAGCAGTGAATAGAATAAAATACCTACGTAAAGTTGGAAAACATTTCTTATCCTCTGACCACCTACACCTATAATATTTTTGTAAAAAAATATAAATATATGTTCTACTCCTAATAAATACTAAGTTTCAATTAATGCGATACAGGTTAAATTTTGAGAGTCAGAACATCCCGCCTGTAATTGGACAGACACCCATAGCAATAACATATTTTAGTTCAGGTATTTGCTCATATAATCTTACTAATGAAGGGGCATTTTGAGATATTTTTTGGCCACAATCTTTTCATGTGCTTTTAAATATCTTCAAATTGTTAATTATTGTAACTTATAGTACGTTTTATGTTGTTTATAAATATACAAATTTTATTTCAAAAAACTTAAAAATTCTATATTCGAAGTTTACTTGTTAGCTAATTTGCGCCAATTACTTGATTTCTTCCTTCTTTCTTGACAATCTTGGATTAAGGTCAGTTGATAGAAATTTCCCAGGAATCAATCATTTCATTTCTTGACTTTATTTCGTTACTTATGCAAGTGGTCTGATCACTTTTATCCTTTAGTTTACTTTTACCGTATTCATGTGAGTTTTTAGGGCTCTTGCGTTTTTTATGAATTTTATGAATTTGCTTGAAACTCATGGGAGTTCCATCATTGCCTTAGATGTTTAGGGTCTAGAATATTTTAAATTTGACAATTTCTGTCAAAACTGTTAATTTTTTAATTTTTTAATTATCTAGTATTCCTTTTCGCATCTGGAGGAGACTTATTTTGTTATGATAATGATATTGATGCCACTTTATCGATTTTCATTTTATGTATTGTAAGATGGTTTAATTACTTGGGGACTTGTTATAAGATTGCATGTTATTATTGATATTACAAAACGATTAGTTAGGGGCTCGTCATGGCCCTTTAACATTAAATTATGAAAGATACTACGAAGAAATCAAAATGAAATACGCAAAAACTTGAATGTGCAAGAAAAATCTTTTAAGCATGAAGATGAAAATTGTTCTTTGGTGCTATAATAGCTACAAATACATATGTTTTATTGGTAACTAGTTTCTATTAGTATGCTAACTAGTCATCCATTACATAGTAATTGGAGTTATATCCTCTCAACAACATCGAATGCATGAGCCTTTATCACAAATGCAACATTTGGTTTTGCATTGTGATGCAAAAGCGCAACCTGTAATTCACGAAACAAACATATTTCATATACACTAGATTAAAAAAAATAAAGACTTTCACTATAAAGGTTGTAAACCTAATAGAAGAAAGTTGAATCTATGAATTTTGAAACCAAAAATACGCATTTGTAATCATGATTATAAAAATAATTATATACTCATAAGAAAAATTTGAATCTATTAGTGCCAAAAGCGTAATTTCAAAAAAAGAAAAAAACTTATCTTGAAATTTCAACATCAAACATCAATTTCAAATATCCCATAGGAATATATTTCAACATCAAACATCAATTTTAAATATCCCATAGGAATATATTTTTGAGTTATTTAGTGTCTTTGATGATGTATCAATTCTTAAGTTATGCAAATTTTAGTTTTAATTATCGACGGAGGAATGAAAAATGAAAGAAAAAATAAAAATAGAAATAAAATTAGATATACCTGTAATAGATACACGAGTGCTACGACTTGCAGCAGATAGTTCTAGTGATATTGTTGGTGATGTTGCTTCTGGTGCGTATGATAGCTCCGATCCATATGATGGTTTTGGTGCATACGAAGACTCTGGCACCCCTTGAGTTAATGAAAAAAGAACAAATATGACAAAAATCATGTAAACCAAAACATCGGTTGATTTTGTCATCTTAAACAACTATACTTGTTATGCCACTCTTGTTTGTTCCTCTTAGTTTTTTTCTATTGAAGTACTTATTAGTTTTTTTCTATTGAAGTACTTATAGATGCAAGAGAGCTCTTCCTTTTATAGTAAAGATGGAACATAATTTTTAAGTTAGTAGTATTGATTCTTACGTAAGTAGTTATATCAATTATTAGTATGCATTATAGGAGATCCAATCTAATTACAAAAATAATATGCAATCCTGTAAATTTAATATAAAATCAGTGACTTATTAATTGTATGTAGCAAATATTATATTTATTTTCAAATAGTTAAATTTACCTCCTTTGTTTTGGGGATTTAATAAAAAAAAATTCAATTGTCTCTTTATATTTGTGACGAGCGCAAAACATGACACGAAAATTAATGCGCGCTAGCAAAAGATAGTATAGTAAAATATCGTCTCCACAGGGATTAGATTTCAATACTTTGGTTTGGAATGATTAAAACTAAAACTAACAAACTAAAATTAAAGTAAGTAATACTTGATCATAGAGAACTAGAGGGTATCAAACTTTGGTTGTTATCAGTGCGAGAAATAAGGATCATGACATGATAGATGCACGATTGCTATCCTAGATTTGATATTATTAAATTTTACTCTTAAAATTCCATTGATTCTAACAGATTCTACAAGTTATTATCTTTTTATTTTGATTTAGATTCTTCTCTCGATTAAACCTAAACCGTTTAAATAAGCTAATGTGAAGTACATTGAACATGCAAGAATCTATTAGTAGGAATGATCTAAGAGAAACATCTCGCAAGTATTTCTCAATATTAATTCAAATAATGGATCACAACAACGCTCTTTTGATTACTTTAAAAAACCACTAAAATAAATTAAGGCATGCGTTGCAACAATATTATAATAGGGACTGGCAAATCAATATCATTGCCAAAGCAACTGACTGGAGAATAAGGGAATAAGTTGGATACTCCAAATCTAGTAAATGGGTCGAAATTGCCATCAACCATACATGGTTCAACGGGGAATATGCTGAAGTTAGCAAATTTGGAGGGGAATAAAGTGGCCACTCCAGTTTCTATGAATGTAGTGCAAGTGCCATCAATTGCAGCTGGATCAAAGGAGATTACGGAAACATGGGAAATCCGATTCAAGTGTCGAAGGAAATTGGTGTGCAGAGGAAGTTGAATATGATGCAAGCAAACCTAGCGGAGAAAAAATGGGCGACCTTATTTACCGGGAACAAAATGGCTGCAAAAGTATGAGTCTTAACTTTGTAGCTCCTATAATCAGAGATAAAGTTAAAATTGTGCAATTGACCCATGACGATATTGATTAGGAGATAGAAAAATGAAAACATGCAATTATATTGTATGTTGTTGGATTGGCCTTCAATTTGGGCTTTGGAGAGGTTTATTGCATTTGAGTGGAATTACATCGCGAAGCCAAGGATTTATTACCATAATGATGGGTACTTTGTGATCAAATTTCAAAGTATTGAGGATATAGACTGTATATGGTGTAATATGATATGACACGCGGTCATCTAAAAGAAAGAAAGACACATGGAATCCTAGACGGGGATGACCGAAAATCGAACACAGCCATTCGGCTTGTCACCGGAAGGGATAACGTTCATAATGATGCATTAAATACTCTGTGCCCGGTAGCATTTAATAACAAATATTCTGCAGCATTAATAGTGACGACCCGTTATAGAGAATTTGATATTTATGTTCACCATTACATCTTCATCAATGACCCTCATAATTGACATTAAAGGAGGGCACGATCCTAGGACCTCCTTCCCCAGACACAACTATAAATAGTGAGCTCAGTTATCATTGTAAAGGACACGAATTTTCTGGCTAAACTTACACTGTATTCTATACAAAGCTTAATACAATCTTACTTTCCTGTTTTTTGATCTCATCATTGCTGTGCCCGAAAACCTTATTTCCGGAACTGTCATCTCTGCTGTTTCACCTACATTTTAAGGCTAAGTATTGTACATTTCTTCAATTATCGTATTATTCAGGATCAAATTAGTTCACTTCTCTAGAAATCACGTATAAATTCAACTGTACCGTTTTACGGATAAACAGTTTGGCGCCTACCATGGGGCCTAGACAGCCGTGCAATTGAATTGATCATTGTCTTTTTTACTAACGTGATTTGAATATTTTGTCTTAGAAAAAATCACAAAAATGGCAGATAACACTGTTAACAATACGCATTACCCTGAAATTTGAGGGGATCAGCCTTATTTCAAGGATTCAATCAGTGACACCCGCAATAAGGGGAATGACACCATGCCGGTGCTTGATAGGCAGAACCCTCGACACGTTCGGGAGACAACTCCCGATGATGTTGATGAGGAGCATGTCGTGGATGTGGTAAGGGTCATGCAAGAGCAATAGGCAATCATTCTAGACCATCTCACGCAACAGGATAAGGTTATGACGGAGTTGAAGCAGGCGCTATCGGGGGCTTTGAAGAATGCAAACTGACGAGATCTAATTCCTACCGGTGATCCCGCAAACCAAACAACACAGAGAGTCGACAACTACACTCCCAGGGGTGAAGTTGGCTCCGACGGGGCTAGGGGGAGCGGATCCGGTCTCAACAACGAGAACGACCCATTTAAGAATGAACTTTTACGATTTATGAGGGAAGTAAACGCCCGCATGGACCAAATCCCGGGTGCGTCACCAGTATTGAAAGGCCCGGACTCGAAGAAGTATACTCAATTGCTGTACAAGCCGAGTGTGGCACCACAACTAATCCCGAAGCAGTTCAAAATGCCTGAAGTGTCGAAGTACGATGGGACTTCAAACCCATAAGAGCATATTACCACCTACACAATGGCGGTAAAAGGAAATGATTTAGCTCCTCACGAAATTGAATCTGTGTTGCTAAAGAAATTTGGAGCAACTCTCATGAGGGGAGCTCTAACGTAGTATTCATTATTACCTGAGCATTCCATAGATTCCTTTGAGATGCTCACAGATTCTTTTATCAAGGCTCATGTTGGGGCCAAAAAAGTACAAGCCCGTAAGGCCGACATATTCAAGGTCGCACAGGGAGAATCTGAATTATTACGAGAGTTTGTTACCCGATTCCATAAGGAAAGAATGTTGCTCCTGGCTGTCCCGGATGAATGGACAGCTGAAGCATTCACCAAAGGATTGAATGCGAGAAGCTCAGACGCTTTCTGAAAGCTGAAGGAGAGCCTGCTTGAGTTTCAACAACAACTTGTGCAGATGTACACAACCAGTACGAGTCAAAGATAATGATAGAAGATGACCAGGTCGGTTTTACATCATAGGCTAAAGGACGGGAGAAGAGCAGAGAAAAATCCAAATATGACTACGACGCAGACAGACGGACTTCAAGGGGTCGGTTTTTTCCTTACGAGTAGACTGAAGGTCATGGTAGAAACTTTCGGACAGCAAACAAGTTCACCGTTGACAGAGGGACCAATCATGGTCGAAACAATAGATCACTTCTGGATAAAGAGACGTTGGGGTCTCGAGATCCTTCTTACCCCAAGTTATCGGAATATAATTTCAACGTTAATATAGTGGAGTTGGTGTCAGTCATGAGAATCATTAAAGAGGCACGATTCTCTAGACCTATGAGATCCGATTCCAGCTAGACGGATCCCAATTTATAGTGTGAATACCATGGAACGAATGACCACCAAACATGGGACTGCCGACACCTCCGGGAAGAGGTGGCAACACTATTGAAGAATGGTCACCTTAGAGAATTCTTGAGTGACCGAGCTAAGAACATTTATGGTCGTAACAGAGATAACGCGGCATCTTCGAAAGCAGGAGAAGAACCCCTACGCCAAATGATCAATATGCTCTTCAGAGGGAATGAGATTAACAGGGTCACCTTTTTGGCAGTGAAGAAGACGAAAGTATCAATAACTCATAGTAAAGACTTCGGGAAGACGATATCACTTTCACTGAGGAGGACGCAGACGAATTGGTGTTACCACACAACGATGCACTGGTAATTTCTTTAAATGTGTTGGATTTTAAGATTAAATGTGTTCTAATGGATCTAGGAAGTTCGGCTAATATCATACTATGGAGAGTATTGGAGCAAGCTAAACTCATAGGAAGCATTATTCCGGAAACAAAGCTCCTCGCTAGATTCAACCTTGAAATTTTGATGACCCGGGGAGAGATTTTGCTGCTCACGAATGCTGAAGGAGTAATGAAAATAACTCTCTTCGAAGTAGTAGACGGTGACATGGGATACAATATCATCTTGGGGAGGCCATGGTTACACGAGATGAAAGTCGTACCCTCAACATATCACCAATTGCTGAAGTTTCCAACGCCTGAAGGAATCAAGCAGATAAGAGGTGATCAACTAGCAGCAAGGGAGATGAATGCAATTCCGATTTCCAGTAGCAAAGGGAAGGAGCACACGACATAAAAATTACAGGAACCGGTACCTACTCCCGAGCTAGAAGAAGTTGACCGGGGAGCAGAGTCGTCACAATATTATCAGGTACCGAGATATTTCCAAGTTCCATAAGAGACTGAAGCAACGAAGTCCACGATGGAGGAACTGGAGCTAGTTGCATTGTTCCAAGAATTCATAGAAAGAAAATTCCATTTGGGGACAGGACTGCACCCGGAGCTCAGGTATGGTTTTATTGAATTCCTTAAATTTAATGCCGATTGTTTTGCATGGTCGCACGAGGATCTGATAGGTATCCTGACGGAAGTAGCCATGCACAAGCTGAGTTTGGATCCCAACGTACCTCCGGTAAGACAAAAGAAACACCCTATTTCCGAGGCCAGGAATAAATTCGTCCAAGAAGAGGCAACCCGCTTTCTTAATATCGGTTCGATCCGAGAGGTAAGATATCCGGACTGGCTAGCCAATGTAGTAGTAGTTCCTAAAAAGAACAATAAATTTTGCATGTGTGTAGACTATAAATACCTTAATAAGGTGTGCCCAAAAGACTCATTCCCACTGCTAAATATCGATCAAATGATTGATGTCACGGTTTTGCACGAGTTAATGTGTTTCCTCGATGCTTATTCCGGGTACAAACAAATCAAAATGAACCCGAAAGATCAGGAAAAGACTTCGTTTATAACAAATTTTGGTATATATTGTTACAATGTGATGCCCTTCGGGTTGAAAAATGGCGGAGCCACTTATCAACGACTCATAAATAAGATGTTTGAAAAGCAAATAGGAAAGACTATGGAACTTTATATAGACAATATGCTCGTTAAGTCTTTGAATGTAGGTGACCACCTTAAGAATTTGCAAGAAACATTTGATATCCTGAGGAAGCATAACATGAAACTTAATCCCGAGAAGTGCGCGTTCGGGGTCAGTTTTGGCAAGTTTCTGGGATTTCTGGTCTCACAAAGGGGAATTGAGGTAAAGCTCGACAAATTCAAGGCCATAGAGGATATCCTGGATCAATTGTCAAACGTAAAAGAAGTCCAAAGGCTCACAGGAAGATTAGCAGCTTTGACGAGGTTCATTTCTCGGTCATTGAAAAAATGCCATCGGTTCTTCACACTGCTCAAAAAGAAAAATAATTTCGAATGGACACCAAAGTGCCAGGAGGCTCTGAGGAACCTCAAGAAGTACTTGTCAAGTCCTCTATTGCTCTCAAAACAAAAAGAAGGTGAAACATTACTAGTCTACCTCGTAGTTTCAGAAGTTGCGGTAAGTGCGGTTTTAGTTCAGGAGGACTAAGGTACGCAATTTCCCATTTATTACGTTAGCAAAATTTTAACGGGAGCAGAAACTTGCTACCCACATTTCGAACAACTGTCCTTAGCTCTCGTAGTCGCCGCTCGGAAGCTGAGGCCCTACTTCTAATGCCACCCAATAGCTGTGGTGACTACTTTCCCTTTGCTGAACATCCTCCATAAACCCGAGCTCTCGGGCAGATTAGCCAAATGGGCCATCGAAATAAGTGAGTTCGACATAGAATATAAACCAAGGAATGCAATTAAGTCGCAAGTCTTGACTGACTTCGTGGCCAATTTCAGTACGGGACTACTGCCTCTGGCAACCAAGGAGGCAGTAATGGTGTCGGGATCGACATAAGGGCTTTGGACCTTATTTACAGACAGAGCTTCTAACATAAAATGGTCCGGACTCGGAATAGTCTTAATCACGCCTTCGGGGGAAACCTTAAGGCAAGCCATCAGAACGATCCCTTTAACTAACAATGAAGCAGAGTATGAAGCTTTGATTGCAGGGCTCGAATTGGCCCGGGATAAATCAGGTCTACGGGATCTTCGATAATAAAGATGAACGTATGCAACAATACGTGGTAAAGGTCCAGACTCTTTTGGAATGATTCCGAGAGTGGTCAATTACTCATATCCCGAGGGAGGATAAC
The DNA here is from genome assembly GCA_000715115.1 of Nicotiana otophora. Classification (NCBI taxonomy): domain Eukaryota; kingdom Viridiplantae; phylum Streptophyta; class Magnoliopsida; order Solanales; family Solanaceae; genus Nicotiana; species Nicotiana otophora. Next base: position 67,024 of record AWOL01S0024805.1, on the reverse strand, counting down.
ACAGAAGTGGATGCATTAGCAAACTTAGGATCATCGACGTAAATAAATGGATCGGAGTCCGGGACGGTAGTGCAACTGATGAACTCAATCTTGGATATAGATGGTTACTATGAGGTAAATTCGACTAGTCTGGCCTGGGACTGGAGAAATGAAATAATCGACTATCTCGAGCACGGGAAGTTTCCTGAAGACCCCAAAGCATCATGGGTGTTACGCGCCAAAGCTGCACGTTATAGCTTCAAGAGAGGCCAATTGTATAGAAAATCCTTCCAAGGTCCCATAGCCCGGTGCTTAGGAGCGTCAAAAGCTAATTATGTCATGAGAGATGTCCATGAAGGGATATGTGGCAATAACTTGGGCGCATATTCTTTGGTGCTGAAGTTGGTACGGGCATGATATTACTGGCCTCGCATGGAACAAGACGCCAAAGACTTCGTTCGAAAATTTGATAAGTGCCAACGCTACGCACCACTAGTACACCAACCGATAGAGGTTACCCGACCACACTGGGAAGTTAAGTTTGCTACCGAACAGAGGTTACCCGGCCATTCACGAGCACAAACCACTAGAGGATTGTTAGATATTCTTTCGCTCGACAGCATGGATTCCTAAGGGGAAGTAAGGTATGTTGCCGAGTTAAGGATTATCTAGCAATTCATTGGTGGAATCTTTGAAGGCACAAGACTT
>AWOL01S0024805.1:45017-66270 GCA_000715115.1 Nicotiana otophora | reverse complement strand
CTGGGGGGGGGGGGATGATATGAGGATATGACAACATTGACTCCCACGTCAACCGGGAAAAACAATTCCAGAAACCAAATGCATCATCGAGACTGGGGACTACGTAGCCAGCCCCATAGAAACAAATTGTATAAGATAGCCACAAGTAATGGCAATTTCGTTTTAGCATAATAAATGCTATCCACAAGTTTTTTAGAATAATAAATGCTTGTGTACTTTTGAAAATAGAAGGAATTATATGAAATGAAATGCTTTTATTTTTATCTTGTTTCTTGTTTGAACGATGAACTAACTTTGTTATTTGAAAGTTAAACAAGTACTTCAAATGTTAGTACCGTAATGAACAAGAGACGTCCTCTTCAAGAGCACCGTAAACATAAGAGAGCCCTCTCTTATAAAAACCCTCAAATTAAAGGGTTGGTTTCAGAAGAATTTGTGCCCGGAATCAAAATGCCTTCGAGGAAAAATACACCCGAATACATACACGAAAGGACGCAAAAATTAAACTTGCGCAAATACTTATAGAAACCCTCACGTAAAAGGGATAATGCTCGGAACCAAAGTGCTTCGAGAAAAATGCACCCGAGGCTACACATAGTAAATCGCGAACAGAAAAACGTGCGCAGAATTCTTAAGAAAATGAAAAGGTTTAAGACTTTACATAGATATTCAAACGAAAGAAAGACTCAAACAATACTTGAGCAAAGATATGTCTTTATTTACAAAAACGTGCCAAAACGATAAAAGTACAAAATGGGAAAAAGAAAAGAAAAGCTAAACTGTAGTGTCTCCGGAACCAGGAGGAAGGGAAGTGTCCGCATCCCTGGCAGAAGTAGGTGGGTCCACCGATGGCTCAATATTTTCATCAGTTCTGCCTTTGGCATTATCATCTTCCGATTCTTCTTCAGTTCTCAAAAATTCAGAACCAGAACTAGAAGGGCCAGGTACATCAGACCTCGATGGGAGTCCACTTTATCAGCTAACTCAAGCTCGCATGCATTAGCAATTTTGGCATCAAAGTCAATGACACTAGCGTTGGCCTCTTCCAAGGTTTTCTCCTCATGCTATACATGGATTAAGTTTTTTCAACAATGAGGGAAGCGTCTCGGTGCTTGAGTTCTTCTTTGAGTTGGGTTACCTCGGCAAAAAGATTTTTCCGGGCGGACCTAGCAAATTTGAGGCTGACATCAAGGTCGCGGACAGTTGAACTAAAGAAACTATTATGCTCGATAGTTTTCCTGTACTTCTGTTATATCTGGGCATGTTTCTCCCTCACAGCGGCAAGCTCTTTGATTTTGCAGTTCAAGGCCGCTTCTAAGTCAGTCATGTTTTCGGTAGTAGCAACCTCGCCTTTGGTTGCAGCAAGAACGACGTCCTGGACTTTAGCCCATTTGGACTTGGCTTCATCAAATCTAACCCTCGGCGGGCCAACTTCTTGGCTAAGGGTTATGACTTCTTGCTCGCTTTGCTGCAAACAAACCTCCAAAATAACGACCTCAGTAGCTTTGGTTTCTAGTTCCGAGAGGCGGAGAACTGTTTGGTCCCGTTCCACCAAAAGCTGATTCCGTTCATAAGTAAGTTCCTCCTTCTCACGAATCAACCTATGAAGCCTCGGAAAAAGCAAGTTGGCCTAAAAAACAAGAGGAAGTAAAACTTAGAATACAATCATACAAAAGTAGAAGAAATAACAAAGGAAGAAAGGAACACATCGCTGTAACATTGTGCATGGCATTGTTCAACAAACACTCCCCGAGAATGCTTGATTCTTTTCCCAGTCTTTCTCTGAAGCCAAAGGCTTCAGATAATTAGAAGGCTCCACCGGCCGGGATAGCAAGTTGCATCCGGTAGAGACCGTAATAGTAACCTTCCTTCTCCTTTGTGGATCTTCAGAAGGGGCAGCATAATTTTGCCCCAAATTCCCATAAACTGGGGACTGGGGAAGAGGAACACCCTCTCGATGGTCAGGTGCGGCCGGCGGATATGATGTAGCAGTTGGTGGTAGAAAGTGGATGAAGGTGGAAATGATATAGCAGTTGCTGGTGGAAGAGTGGATGAAGGTGTAAATGATGTAGCAGGGATCCGGTACTCAGCCCCGCAGTACCGGACATAGCACTTGGGGACCAAAAATGGGAGTTGACATTATCTACCAAATCAAATTCTTCCCAAAGTGCCGAGACATCATCCCCAGGTGGTGTAACTGTCTCAACAGGTCGAGCATCATGTTGATATGATGAGGATCTTCGTCTTCTATGTAGAGAAGCTCCCTCATCACTAGATTCATCATCATCATCAATCATCACGGTGTCTATGACCAGCCTGGAAGGAGGACTAGTCACCATCGCCACCGGAAATGACACGGGGCATCAGTCTTTGCCCTCTTATTCTTTTCCCCGGCCCCGGAGGAACGTCTTCTCTTCGGTTGTTTATCCTCTGGCCGGGGACTCCATAAAGAAATGTTTCACCTGAAATAGGCCAGGAGATACCTGCTCGATTAAGTGCCTCCCGAAGCAGCCTCGCGGCATCAGCAGGATTAACCAAGACGTCCTCCTCAAGGACAACAGAGCCCCCAGATAGACCTAATTTTGTGAACAAATCAGAAGGGTTCGACCAAGTTCTCAATATACAAAAAAGAATAGAAGCAAGGTAAATTAAATTACCATGATTTTTGGCCTTCCACACATATTTAGGGGCCAGTTCTTTCCACAAATGAGTTTCGGGCATCGTGACGTCCAAGATCTTCTGAACCCACCGATCCAAGCTTTCCACCACCGGTGGGATCCATCGAGTTGCTGAAATATGCGAAGGGCGAAGAGTTGATACGGCCATAGAAGAATATTTAGTGAACGAAAATATAATTAATAAAGATCTTACGAGTGCGGTTCCAAGCAGCCGGAAAGGATGAAGCCGTTATCGAAATGATATTATTTGTGGCAACTACAACAACCCGTTCCGTCCACCCATGGTTGTTATCATCATCCATGCTAGTCAACAGAGCATGGTGACTACGTTTACAGAGATTTATCATACCCCCACAGAACATTTTGGGGGAGTAGCATCTCCTGGCACAAGCACCGAAGGCAGACGACCGTCCTCCACATTGAAGGACTTACCTGTGCCTAACACACCTGGTAGCGAAGGACAAACTCCTCAATCACCAAAATCAAAATCTCTACTCAAAGAAAACACACCCAAAGTAAAGGGATACGTGTAAAAGTATGTACNAAAAAGAAAGTTGGCCTAAAAAACAAGAGGAAGTAAAACTTAGAATACAATCATACAAAAGTAGAAGAAATAACAAAGGAAGAAAGGAACACACCGCTGTGACATTGTGCATGGCATTGTTCAACAAACACTCCCCGAGAGTGCTTGACTCTTTTCCCAGTCTTTCTCTGAAGCCAAAGGCTTCAGATAATTAGCAAGCTCCACCGGCCGGGATAGCAAGTTGCATCCGGTAGAGACTGAAATAGTAACCTTCCTTCTCCTTTGTGAATCTTCAGAAGGGGCAGCATAATTTTGCCCCAAATTCCCATAAACCGGGGACTGGGGAAGAGGAACACCTCTCCATGGTCAGGTGCGGCCGGCGGATATGATGTAGCAGTTGGTGGTAGAAAGTGGATGAAGGTGGAAATGATATAGCAGTTGCTGGTGGAAGAGTGGATGAAGGTGTAAATGATGTAGCAGGGATCCGGTACTCAGCCCCGCAGTACCGGACATAGCACTTGGGGACCAAAAATGGGAGTTGACATTATCTACCAAATCAAATTCTTCCCAAAGTGCCGAGACATCATCCCCAGGTGGTGTAACTGTCTCAACAGGTCGAGCATCATGTTGATATGATGAGGATCTTCGTCTTCTATGTAGAGAAGCTCCCTCATCACTAGATTCATCATCATCATCATCAATCATCACAGTGTCTATGACTAGCCTGGAAGGAGGACTAGTCACCATCGCCACCGGAGATGACTCGGGGGGAATCAGTCTTTGCCCTCTTATTCTTTTCCCCGGCCCCGGAGGAACGTCTTCTCTTCGGTTGTTTATCCTCTGGCCGAGGACTCCATAAAGAAATGTTTCACCTGAAATAGGCCAGGAGATACCTGCTCGATTAAGTGCCTCCCGAAGCAGCCTCGCGGCATCAGCAGGATTAACCAAGACGTCCTCCTCAAGGACAACAGAGCCCCCAGATAGACCTAATTTTGTGAACAAATCAGAAGGGTTCGACCAAGTTCTCAATATACAAAAAAGAATAGAAGCAAGGTAAATTAAATTACCATGATTTTTGGCCTTCCACACATATTTAGGGGCCAGTTCTTTCCACAAATGAGTTTCGGGCATCGTGACGTCCAAGATCTTCTGAACCCACCGATCCAAGCTTTCCACCACCGGTGGGATCCATCGAGTTGCTGAAATATGCGAAGGGCGAAGAGTTGATACGGCCATAGAAGAATATTTAGTGAACGAAAATATAATTAATAAAGATCTTACGAGTGCGGTTCCAAGCAGCCGGAAAGGATGAAGCCGTTATCGAAATGATATTATTTGTGGCAACTACAACAACCCGTTCCGTCCACCCATGGTTGTTATCATCATCCATGCTAGTCAACAGAGCATGGTGACTACGTTTACAGAGATTTATCATACCCCCACAGAACATTTTGGGGGAGTAGCATCTCCTGGCACAAGCACCGAAGGCAGACGACCGTCCTCCACATTGAAGGACTTACCTGTGCCTAACACACCTGGTAGCGAAGGACAAACTCCTCAATCACCAAAATCAAAATCTCTACTCAAAGAAAACACACCCAAAGTAAAGGGATACGTGTAAAAGTATGTACAACCTTTCATGGGAAGGGTCACTTGCTCTGATGGATCAGGAGCAATGATATCCAACTTATGGCAACGACAANTATTGTACATTTCTTCAATTATTGCATTATTTCATGATCAAATTAGTTCACTTGTCTAGAAACCTCGTATAAATTCAACTGTACTATTTTATGGGTAAATAGTTACCTCGGCATAAGGGGTTTTTCAGGCAGACCTAGCAGATCTGAGGCTGACATCAAGGTCGTAGATAGTTGAACTAAAGAGCCTATTATGCTCGATAATTTTCCTTTACTTCTATTCTAACATGGCATGTTTCACCCTCATAGCAGCAAGCTCTTCGATTTAGGAGTTCAAGGCTGCTTCTAAGTCAGTCACGTTTTCGGCAGTAGCAGCCTCACGCTCAGTTGTAGCAAGAACGACGTCCTGGACTTCAGCCCATTTGGCCTTGGCTTCATCAAATCTAACCCTCAGCGGGCCAATTTCTTGGATAAGGGTTATCACTTCTTGCTCGCTTTGCTGCAAACGAGCCTCCAAAACAACGACCTCAGGATATTTGGTTTCCAGTTTCGAGTGGTGGAGAATAGTTTGGTCCCGTTCCACTAATAGCTGATTCCGTTCAGAAGTAAGTTCCTCCTTCTCATGAATCAACCTCTGAAGGCCCTCAGAAGCAAGAAAGTTGGCCTACAAAACAAGAAGTAAAACTTAGAATACATTCATACAAAACTTGAAGAAATAACAAAGGAAGAAAGGAATACACCGCTGCGGTATTGTGCATGGCATTGTTCAACAAACACTCCCCTGAGAGTGCTAGAATCTTTTCCCAGTCTTTCTCTAAAGCCAAAGGCTTCAAATAATTAGCAAGCTCTACCGGTCGGGATAGCAAGTTGTATACAGTAGAGACCGAAAGAGTAACGGTCCTCCTTCTTTGTGGTTCTTTAGAAGGGACATCATAATTTTGCCCCAAATTCCCATGAACTAGGGACTAGGTAAGAGGAACACCCTCTCCATGGTTAGGTGCGGCCGGCGGAGATGATGTAGCAGTTGCTGGTGTTCGTGAAGGTGGAGATGAAGCTGATGCAGTCGAAGGGTGAGAAGCACTTGCATCAAATGCAGTGCTGGTGGATTGATGCTCGCCAACAAAAGACAACAGGGATCCGGTACTCAGCCCCGCAGTACCGGACATAACACTAGAGGACCGAAAACGGGAATTGGCATTTTCTACCAAATCAAATTATCCCCAAAGTGCCGCGACATCGTTCTCGGTAGGTGTAACTATCTCAAAAGGTCGAGCATCCTATTGAGATGATAAGGATTGTCGCCTTCTACATAGAGAAGCTCCCTCATCACTAGCTTCTTCTTCATCATCAATCATCACGGTGTCTATGAGCAGTCCAGAAGGAGGACCTGTCACTATCGCCACCGGTGATGACTCAGGGGCATCAGTATTTTCCCTCTTATTCTTTTCCCCGGCCGCGGAGGAATGCCTTCTCTTCGGTTGTTTATCCTTCGGCCAGGGACTCCGTAAAGAAATGTTTCCGCCCAAAATAGGCCCGAAGATACATGTTCGGGTAAGTGCCTCCTGAAGCAGCCTCGCTGCATCAGCAAGATCAACTAAGACGTCCTCCTTAGAGACAACAATAGAGCCCGCAAGTAGACCTAATTTCGTGAACAAGTTAGAAGGTTCGACCAAAAGCTGATTCCGTTCATAAGTAAGTTCCTCCTTCTCACGAATCAACCTATGAAGGCCCTCGGAAAAAAGAAAGTTGGCCTAAAAAACAAGAGGAAGTAAAACTTAGAATACAATCATACAAAAGTAGAAGAAATAACAAAGGAAGAAAGGAACACACCGCTGTGACATTGTGCATGGCATTGTTCAACAAACACTCCCCGAGAGTGCTTGACTCTTTTCCCAGTCTTTCTCTGAAGCCAAAGGCTTCAGATAATTAGCAAGCTCCACCGGCCGGGATAGCAAGTTGCATCCGGTAGAGACTGAAATAGTAACCTTCCTTCTCCTTTGTGAATCTTCAGAAGGGGCAGCATAATTTTGCCCCAAATTCCCATAAACCGGGGACTGGGGAAGAGGAACACCTCTCCATGGTCAGGTGCGGCCGGCGGATATGATGTAGCAGTTGGTGGTAGAAAGTGGATGAAGGTGGAAATGATATAGCAGTTGCTGGTGGAAGAGTGGATGAAGGTGTAAATGATGTAGCAGGGATCCGGTACTCAGCCCCGTAGTACCGGACATAGCACTTGGGGACCAAAAATGGGAGTTGATATTATCTACCAAATCAAATTCTTCCCAAAGTGCCGAGTTATCATCCCCAGGTGGTGTAACTGTCTCAACAGGTCGAGCATCATGTTGATATGACGAGGATCTTCGTCTTCTATGTAGAGAAGCTCCCTCATCACTAGATTCATCATCATCATCAATCATCACGGTGTCTATGACCAGCCTGGAAGGAGGACTAGTCACCATCGCCACCGGAAATGACACGGGGCATCAGTCTTTGCCCTCTTATTCTTTTCCCCGGCCCCGGAGGAACGTCTTCTCTTCGGTTGTTTATCCTCTGGCCGGGGACTCCATAAAGAAATGTTTCACCTGAAATAGGCCAGGAGATACCTGCTCGATTAAGTGCCTCCCGAAGCAGCCTCGCGGCATCAGCAGGATTAACCAAGACGTCCTCCTCAAGGACAACAGAGCCCCCAGATAGACCTAATTTCGTGAACAAATCAGAAGGGTTCGACCAAGTTCTCAATATACAAAAAAGAATAGAAGCAAGGTAAATTAAAATTACCATGATTTTTGGCCTTCCACACATATTTAAGGGCCAGTTCTTTCCACAAATGAGTTTCGGGCGTCGTGACGTCCAAGATCTTCTGAACCCACCGATCCAAGCTTTCCACCACCGGTGGGATCCATCGAGTTGCTGAAATATGCGAAGGGTGAAGAGTTGATACGGCCATAGAAGAATATTTAGTGAACGAAAATATATTAAATAAAGATCTTACGAGTGCGGTTCCAAGCAGCCGGAAAGGATGAAGCCGTTATCGGAATGATATTATTTGTGGCAACTACAACAAACCGTTCAGTCCACCCATGGTTGTTATCATCATCCATGCTAGTCAACAGAGCATGGTGACTATGTTTACAGAGATTTATCATACCCCCACAGAACATTTTGGGGGAGTAGAATCTCCTGGCACAAGCACCGAAGGCAGGCTACCGTCCTCCACATTGAAGGACTTACCTGTGCCTAACACACCTGGTAGCGAAGGACAAACTCCTCAATCACCAAAATCAAAATCTCTACTCAAAGAAAACACACCCAAAGTAAAGGGATACGTGTAAAAGTATGTACAACCTTTCATGGGAAGGGTCACTTGCTCTGATAGATCAGGAGCAATGATATCCAACTTATGGCAGCGACAGTTTTCCTTCAAAACAGGAATACTGGAAGGACGAATAGAAGAAGGGTGCCTACTAACAACCCATGTACGAGGGTTAGCAGTAGGGAATTTCTCTTCAAAGTCCTTTGTAGTACTAAGTCTTCTTGGGATGATGGAACCCACCATTGGAGGAGCAGAGTCTTCGGCTTTGTTTTTATTCTTTGAAGAACCGACATGCTTGGAGGAAGAAGCCATTGAATAAGAAGAAGGAAAAGGTTTTTGTTTGAAGAGAATTAGAGAAAGGATGGAGAACAAAGATGCAAATTAGAAGTTCGAGAAATTATGAAGTGCAAAGGAAAAGAATGATGCGTATAAGTTACATTTTGGCGGCTAAATGCATGGCCATGATTACCTCGATAATCGGCAAAAGCTGTGCTGAATCGTGGGATGATGCATGTTCGGGGCATTAAATGCAGAGAGACGTGCGTCTAATCAAGCGTTAGAAGCCTTCAGAGGGAGTTATGGTAATTCCCACTATTGTTTCTACCAACTTCCCGTAACACAAAGTTATGTCACCGAAAAGCAGGGGGACTATCTGTATAGGGTGAAATATGATATGACACGTGGTCATCTAAAGGAAAGACACGTGGAACCTAAGACGTGGATGGTCGAAGACCGAACGCAACCATTCTGCTTGTCACCGGAAAGGATAACGTTCATAAAAGTGTATTAAATGCTCTGTGCCCGGTAGTATTTAATAAGGAATATTCTGCAGCATTAAGAGCAACGACCCATTACAAAGAATTTGGCATTTATGTTCACCGTTACATCTTCATCAATGACCCTCATAATTGACATTAAAGGAGGGCACGATCCTAGAGCCTCCTTCCCTAGACACATCTATAAATAGTGATCCCAGTTATAATTGTAAAGGACACGAATTTTCTGGGTAAATTTACACTGCATTCTATACAAATCTTAATACAATCTTACTTTCCCGCTTTTGGATCTCATTATTTCTGTGCCCGGAAACCTTGTTCCCGGAACTATCATCTCTGCTGTTTCATCTACATTTTAAGGCTAAGTATTGTACATTTCTTCAATTATTGCATTATTTCATGATCAAATTAGTTCACTTATCTAGAAACCTCGTATAAATTCAACTGTACTATTTTATGGGTAAATAGTTAGCTCGGCATAAGGGGTTTTTCAGGAAGACCTAGCAGATCTGAGGCTGACATCAAGGTCGCAGATAGTTGAACTAAAGAGCCTATTATGCTCGATAATTTTCCTTTACTTCTGTTCTAACATGGCATGTTTCACCCTCATAGCAGCAAGCTCTTCGATTTAGGAGTTCAAGGCTGCTTCTAAGTCAGTCACTGTTTCGGCAGTAGCAGCCTCACGCTCAGTTGTAGCAAGAACGACGTCCTGGACTTCAGCCCATTTGGCCTTGGCTTCATCAAATCTAACCCTCAGCGGGCCAATTTCTTGGATAATGGTTATCACTTCTTGCTCGCTTTGCTGCAAACGAGCCTCCAAAACAACGACTTCAGTATATTTGGTTTCCAGTTTCGAGAGGTGGAGAATAGTTTGGTCCCGTTCCACTAATAGCTGATTCCGTTTAGAAGTAAGTTCCTCCTTCTCATGAATCAACCTCTGAAGGCCCTCAGAAGCAAGAAAGTTGGCCTACAAAACAAGAAGTAAAACTTAGAATACATTCATACAAAACTTGATTAAATAACAAAGGAAGAAAGGAATGCACCGCTGCGGTATTGTGCATGGCATTGTTCAACAAACACTCCCCTGAGAGTGCTAGAATCTTTTCCCAGTCTTTCTCTGAAGCCAAAGGCTTCAAATAATTAGCAAGCTCTACCGGCCGGGATAGCAAGTTGTATACGGTAGAGACCGAAAGAGTAACGGTCCTCCTTCTTTGTGGTTCTTCAGAAGGGACATCATAATTTTGCCCCAAATTCCCATGAACTAGGGACTAGGGAAGAGGAACACCCTCTCCATGGTTAGGTGCGGCCGGCGGAGATGATGTAGCAGTTGCTGGTGTTGGTGAAGGTGGAGATGAAGTTGATGCAGTCAAAGGGTGAGAAGCACTTGCATCAAATGCAGTGTTGGTGGATTGATGCTCGCCAACCAAAGACAACAGGGATCCGGTACTCAGCCCCGCAGTACCGAACATAACACTAGAGGACCAAAAATGGGAATTGGCATTTTCTACCAAATAAAATTATCCCCAAAGTGCCGCGACATCGGTCCCGGTAGGTGTAACTATCTCAACAGGTCGAGCATCCTATTGAGATGATAAGGATTGTCGCCTTCTACGTAGAGAAGCTCCCTCATCACTAGCTTCTTCTTCATCATCAATCATCACGGTGTTTATGAGCAGTCCAAAAGGAGGACCTGTTACTATCGCCACCGGTGATGACTCAGGGGCATCAGTATTTTCCCTCTTATTCTTTTCCCCGGCCGCGGAGGAACGCCTTCTCTTCGGTTGTTTATCCTTCGGCCAGGGACTCCGTAAAGAAATGTTAACGCCCAAAATAGGCCCGAAGATACATGTTCGGGTAAGTTCCTCCTGAAGCAGCCTCGCTGCATCAGCAAGATCAACTAAGACGTCCTCCTTAGAGACAACAATAGAGCCCGCAAGTAGACCTAATTTCGTGAACAAGTTAGAAGGTTCGACCAAGTTCTCCATATACAAAAAAGAAAGGAAGTAAGGTAAGTTAAAATTACCATGCTTTTTAACTTTCCACCCATATTTAAGGGCCATTTCTTTCCACAAATGTGTTTCGGGCGTCATGATGTCCAAGATCTTCTGAACCCACTGGTCCAAGCCTTCAGCCACCGGTAGGATCCATTGAGTTGCTGAAACATATGAAGGGTGAAGAGTTGATACGACTATCGAAGAATATTTAGTGAAAGAAAATATATTAAATAAAGATCTTACGAGTGCGATTCCAAGCGGCTGGAAAGGATGAAGCCGTTGTCGGAATGATATTATTGGTGGCAACTACAACGAACTGTTCCATTCACTCACAATCGTTATCATAATCCATGCTAGTTAACAGAGCATGGTAACCATATTTGCAGAGGTTTATCATACCCCCACGCAAAATTTTGGGGGAGTAGAGATTCATCATACGAGCTAATGTTAGCTCTTCTCCACTCTTCTAGCACAAGTGTCAAAGGTAAGCGACCGTCCTCCACACTGAAGGACTTGTGTCAAACACACCTGGCAGCGAAGGCAAAACTCTGCAATCACGGAATCAAGCTCTCCACTTAAAGAAAACGCACCCAAAGTAAAGGGATATGTGTAAAAGTATGTAAAACCTTCTTTGGGAAGGGTCACTCGCTCCGATAGATCATGAGCAATGATATCCAACTCATGGTAGAGGCAGTATTCCTTCACAATAGGAATACTGGAAGGACGAATAGAAGAAGGGTACCTACTAACATCCTATGTACGAGGGTTAGCAGTAGGGAATTTCTCTTCAAAGTCCTTTGTGGTACTGAGTCTTCTAGGGATGATGGAACCCACTGTTGGAGGAGAAGAGTCCTCGGCTTTGTTCTTGTTCTTTGAAGAACCGGTACGCTTGGAGGAAGAAGCCATTGAATAAGAAGAAGGAAAAGGCTTTTGTTGCAAGAGAATTAGAGAAATAATGGAGAATAAAGACGCAAATCCAAAGTTCGAGAAATTATAAAGTGCAAAGGAAAAGAATGATGCGTATAAGTAAAATTTTGGCAGCTAAATTCATGGCCATGATTACCTCGATAATCGGCAAAGGCTGTTCTGAATCGTGGGATGACGCGTGTTCGGGGCATTAAATATGGAGAGACGTGCGTCTAATGAACCGTCAAAATCCTTCAAAGGGAGTTATAGTAATTTCTGCCAAAAGAGTGTTTCTACCAACTCCCCGATAACACGAAGTTATGTCACCGAAAAGAAGGGGGATTATATGTATAGGGTAAAATATGATATGACCCGTGGTCATCAAAGGAAAGACACGTGAAATCCAAGACGGGGATGGCCGAAGACCGAACGCAGCCATTCCGCTTGTCACCGGAAGGGATAACGTTCATAAAGGTGTATTAAATGCTTTGCACCCGGTAGCATTTAATAAGAAATATTCTGCAGCATTTAGAGCGACAACCCGTTATAGAGCATTTGACATTTATATTCACCGTTACATCTTCATCAATGACCCTCATAATTGACATTAAATTAGGGCTCGATCCTAGGACCTCCTTCCCTAGATACAGCTATAAATAGTGAATCCAGTTATCATTGTAAATGACATGAATTTTCTGGCTAAAATTACACTGCATTCTATATAAAGCTTAATACAATCTTACTTTCCCGCTTTTTGATCTAATCATTGCTGTGCCTGGAAACCTTGTTCCCAGAACTGTCATCTCTGCTGTTTCATCTATATTTTAAGGCTAAGTATTGTACATTTCTTCAGTATATGCATTATTTCAGGATCAAATTAGTTCACTTATCTAGAAATCACGTATAAATTCAACTGTATCGTTTTACGAGTAAATAGAGACAATGTGTTGTATTATGGACCACACACCATGAACAATAAGCCAATTACCATCAAAGCATGGGAGAAAAACTTCAATTTTAACGAAAACATGTTGCGGATCATTCCTCTATGGGTGAAGCTACCAAATTTGCCATTAAATTGCTAGAACATGGAAGCATTAAGTAAAATTGGTAGTGGCTTAGGTAATCTAGTTTCTGAAGATGATTGCCATCACGATCCAAAATCCAACTAATCATTATGGTACCTAACCTAACCCGCTAGATAAGCCAAATAACAGTAAATGCAATTTAGTGATAAAATTAAGAGTCAAAAAGTGAAATAACTGAATTTTATACAATTCTCCAAGGACTGGTAGTACAAGTCATGAGCTTCTAAGATTTAGGGGTTACAAAGCTGGTATGAAATAAATACGTCATCTGTTCGAAATATATATATAAACAGATTTACAAATCTAAAGTTGCCAAAGATAAATGGCAGCTTTAATTGGAACACAGGTACATCTTCAATGCCAGCTCTCGCCATACACAGCACCATCAGCTCCAAGATCTGCACGCAAGGTGCAGAAGTGTAGTATAAGTACAACCGATCCCATGTACCCAATAAGTAACAAATCTAACCTCAGGTTGAAAGTAGTGACGAGTTGGGAAGACATTCAGAATCCAATACCAATAGCCAATAACAACTTGTGATTATATAATGAGAACAAAAAAGGTAAATAACTCATGGGATATATGCTAAGCTTGTTCACAGTTACGGGAAAGTAGGTATGCTTTTTAAGTAAAATAGTCAATTCCAAACCTCACCAATGAAAAACAACTAAACATGAGTTTATCGAAAGAACCGTATTCCCAATTCACAACACCAAATGAGAATTTTCATTTACCAATTAACATGAGGAAAGTACATCTCTATGCCTACATGTCAATTTACATGTCAAGTCATCAATTATAATATACCATCTAGCATGAGGACTTTACATCTCTATGCCTCCATGTTAAGTATACATGTCCAATCATAAATGCCACATTACTCTCTAGCATGATAAAAATGCATCTCTATGCCTACATGCAAAGTATGCATGTCAAATGAATTATTTCACGGTGATACCCCCATGTACTGTCACCCTCAACATACTCAAGCTGCTTGTCTTAATGCCCACTTCAATCGGTCACACAATCACTCATCACTGTACGAGTGCCTGACTCATAAGCCCCTCACGGAAGAACGTATTATCATTGTGCCTGCGCTCACTGCTAGTATGTCAGACTCCGGAGGGGAGGATCCTGCCCAATCTCTAATCAAAAGCCAATAAGACCTACTGCGGCATGCAACTCGATCCATAATAATAATAAAGCCCATAAGGCTTATTGCAATGTGTAACCCGATCCGCAATAATATTAATAACAATGATAGTAAAATTAGTATAGCCTATTGCGGCGTACAACCTGATGCACAACAACACTCTCAACAAGGCTCTAAGGCCCACCTTAGTCGTCAAGCTCTCAAATCTCAAGGGCTCAATATCTCATACCACTCAGCCCAACAACTCTACATTTGGAAACAATGATAACATGCTATGTAACCATGAATGATGAACAAAGACTGAGATATGATATGCTAATAAAGAACCATGCTTGAGTGTATAATTACAGCTAAATCAGATAACTTAAATCAACAGAAATAGCCTCATTAGGTCTCAAAATCGAATAAGGACATAGCCTAAACATGATTTCGAACATGAATCACCGCTCAAATGATCAAACAAATAGGAAAAAATACGGATATAACAAAATATAGTAGCAGAACAAGTCTGGTACTAGTGTAAAAGTCAACTTAAATCATGATTACGCCAGTGCACACCCACACGCCCATTACCTAGCATGTGCGTCACCTCAATACATCATAAATAACATGGTTCACGGGGATAATTACCATCAATTTAAAGTTTAAAAATGTTAGTTACCTTGAAAAAGCCAAATCCAATACTGATCAAGCCAAACAACACTCTCGAAATGCCATCCCACTTAAATCAACCTCCAAAACGACTCAAAACTAGACAAAAGCAACTCAAAATCATCAAATAATGCCAAAGGAAACAAACCCACACGGTAAAGGTCGAATCTTTAATCAAATTCTCAAGGTCAACCAAAACGTCAAACCCGGACCCGCACATCAGAACCCGATAAAACCTATAAAATTCGACAACCCATTCAATTATGAGTCCAACCATACTAATTTCACTCAAATCCGACTCCGAATCGATGTTCAAAACTCAAATATCCACTTTAGGAAAGTTTAAACAAAATCCCCCCAAATCCTCTTTAAAATTCATAATCCAAATGCCATAATCGAAGATAGATTCATGAAATATAATAAAAAATGTGTCAAGAATACTTTCCCCAATTTATGTGGTGAAAATCTTCTCCAAAATAGCCCAAATTCGAGCTCCAAATCTCCAAAATGTGATAAAATGGACAACCCTCGAAATAAATAGAGTCTGCCAGCACTTCCGCATGTGCAGTCCAAGAGTCGCTTTTGCAGCACTCTTCGCTTCTGCGAAAAACACTCAGGCCCCGACCACTCACACCTGTGGACTTTTCTCTACTTCTGTGACCTCGCATGTTGATCACATCCAGTCCACACTCAATAATAAGTAGGTAACAGTCAGTGCAATTATAATATCCAACGTAAGTCGGGGTCGAATTTCTCAGGGAGTTTATAATCGGTATTAAGGTAAATACTTGAAGGGAGATCGTGAAATAGCTAAATTATACTCCCAAACAAGAGGATAATTGTTATCTAATTTAGCACTAATAAATTAGACAAAGTAAAAGCAACTAGAGAGTAAACTGTTCTTGGTATTTTTATCAATTGAGGAAAAGCCTAGGGATGTAACCTTCACCTAGGTGTGAACCTAATGGGTATACTAAGTTAATGCTTGTTTGGTAGATCAGGGTAAATTATGACTCTCAATTCTCAGGTACCCACTCAATACCTCTCGGTCATAGAGTGGTTATGACCAAATTAGTTTTCTAGAGACCAAATGGGTTGCAATCTAAGGAATTGATATGAATCCAAGTCGGGTTTTCTCTATCTCTAGTTCAAACCCTTAAATTAAACTAGCCAAAACCTTAATTAGATTAATTTCTTGTTAGACAAGTTTTTCTAGACTAGGTTCCTCTTTCTCAAGTAAGAACTAAGTCAAATAGGCATGAATTAATGTTTGCAATCATAAATTCTAGATATAAAGCATAAACAAGGCTAAATAACAAACACCCAGTCATAAACAAACATTAGTATTAACAACCCATAAGTTTTACACACTAGGGTTGGGTCACAACCCAGATAAAATCTAGCCACTCATGCTTAAAGACATAGAAAACAAAATAGAAGAAGTAATTAGCGACATAAACTACAATTAAAAGATAAAAGCAGTGGGTCTTCTCCAATTTTGATCACAACTTTCCCAAAAAGGTAAAATATAACCGCTACAGCTGCTAAGAATACAAAAGTTTCCCTAAAAAGGTGTTTCCTGTCTATTTATAGTGTCTAGAATTTTTCTGACAAAAATGCCCTTCGGGAGGTTCTACGGTGGCACAAATCCATGTGCAGACCGCACTTTTCTTCTGCTTATGCATTAGGAGGAAATCTGCGTCCGCATAATTATCACTATGACTGCACTTCATCTTCTGCGGCCGCACATTTTGATTGCTTACTGTATTCTCAAGAGGCTTCACACTTGGTCTTCTGCACCTTCTCTAAACTTATCAAACTTTGTTAGTGCGACCAGCTTTTGCGGCTGGACAATTTGGTGTGCGGACGACGCTTTTACAAAACTCCTCAGAGGCTTCAAGGCATCATCTGCGACATTATTTCTATTTTTGCGGACAACATGATCATCTGCGGCTGCAGAATTGCTTTTGCGAACCGCACTTCTGCTTGCATTTCTCCTTTTATCCTTGTTGAGCTGGACTACTCCTTTTTGAGTTAGGTTTCTTCATTGAGTCCCAATCCTCCAATATGGCTGCAATTCACACAATTTCATTAGATTTGGAAACAAAAGTCACTACTTTCGGACTAAAACTAAAGCAAGAAGGTACTAATAAGTGGTTAAAATCCATACTTATCACAGATGCGATGCACCTTATGTTTCTGCGAAGCTCTCGCCCAGCCTGCCTTCCTGCTCCTGCTCAGCTTCGCCCGCATCAACGCAAATGCGCAAAACTTCCGCATCTGCGATAACTTGCCCAACTTAGCCTTTTTACTTCTTCACCTCCTTATCCGCATTTGCGGATCCTCACCTGCACCCAAGATTCCGCAGGTGCGATGACACCAGTTCTCTGCCCAAATCAGCCTCAACCAACATGATCAAAATTTTGCGAAACCCGTCTGAAACTCACCCGAGCCCCTTAGGACCCCGTCCGAACATACCAACAAGTCCCAAAACATAACACGGACCTACTCGTGGCCTCAAATTACACATAACAATATCCAAACCACGAATCATACCTCAAATCAAATTTAATGAACTTTTGAACTTTCAACTTCCAAAACTCGTGACGAAACATATCAAATCAACTCAAAATGACCTCAAATTTTGTACATAAGTTCCAAATCACATAACGAATCTATTCCAACTCTCGGAACAACAATCTGAACTCGATATTTTCAAAGTCAACTCCCGGTCAAGCTTATGAACGTTTCAAACCTTCAAATTGCCAAATTTCACCAATTAGCGCCAAAATCACCATCTGGACCTAACAGAACCATCAAAACTCCAATCTGGGGTCAAATAGATAAAAGTCAACTTGGTCAACTCTTTCAATTTAAGGCTTCTAAAATGAGAATCTTTCTCCTAAATAAATTTTGAATCCCCCGAAAACCAAGACCGACGATACACACAAGTCATAATACATCATACAGAGCTACTCATGCCCTCAAACCTCTGAACGAAGTGCAAATGCTCAAAATGACCGGTCGGGTTATTACATTCTCCCCCACTTAAACATACATTCGTGCTCAAACGTGCCAAGCTATGTTCCAAAGCTATCAAATCACTGTGTAATCTTACCATGCACATACCCGGGGTGATCTCACGTCACCCAAATCCAAATATGTCCGTCAATTCAACATAATCGAATATTGTTTCTTCAACCTTAGTCCATAAACCTTGGAATGAAACCCCCGATATCTGGAATCCATTACAAGGTCCGATTCTCATATCTATACACTGTATAAGCATGAACAAGCAATATCAATCCATAATCATAACCCAAGATGTAATCACATGATATACCACATAACTCACATACTCATAGCAATACTTTTCGATCACAGTAGCTGCCCAATAACAAACCCGGTACTGGTAACAAATCTTATATCAAATAACACCTTGTTCTAAACCTTCGTGCATTGACAATGATGAAAGAAACATACAGAGACTCATAACTACCCATCGAATCCACAAGTCATGGAGCTTTCTCGCCAAACAAGAACCATAGCCTAATTCTAAGCAGACTAGTGACATTATTCTTCCGAACATGCCATAATCAAATCCGATAGAACCCATCCTAGGTCCATTGGCCTTATCTCATCAAATACAACTAATATACTGACATTCCTCACCAATACAACCTCAATCCACAAACGGTGCAATCCGTGCACCAATAACCAATAATTCAAATGTACCTAAAAATGGAAAATGACTCAAATGAGAGAGCCGTCTCGCAAGATCAACAGATACCACCATGAGCAAAATGCTATAAACCCATCACACAAAGTTGAACCAAGACACGAAATCTACCCAAAGGATCGTATGCCAACATAGCTTCGCTGCAATGCGGGACCCTATTTATACCTGGTCCACATGAAATACCTCAAGCCATAATGCTCAAAATCAACAACCATACGCAAATCAACAACGGACACACGAAGTGTACGACCATAACCATAGATAAACAGATAGATCTATATACCAAAAGCAGGAAAAAACCATAACTAAGGCGCAATCAGCCACTCAGCACCCCAAGAACCATCTTGTTCGAATTCTGCCACAAGGCCCAAACGAAAACCCACTCTGTGTGTAAATAGTCAACAGTCTCACAACCTATCGTATCATAGCAGAGTAACACATAGAACATATCAGAACACGGACAAGCATAACTCTAACTGAATGACACATCCCTCAACAGTAGCGGTGCTGAGTCAACAAATCCGACCCGGTATAGAATAAGCATCCTCATTGCGCCAAATAATGGGCCCCCAAATCGACTCCGGTCATCCACGAATAGTTAAATAACCTTTCAAAAGTCCACAATAACATAACCATAACACACACACTATTTAGTTGTCTAACTTTGGCCTTACCTTCACAGTCCGCAACTAAGGAACAATCTGCCTCAGAGAACTCCTAGTCTCCAAATCCCTAGAACACATGAATCACCATATCTGATCCCAACTCCACCACTCGAATAACTAACAAATCTCTCATACACAATCATCCCACGGGAAATAGTTTTATAATTCTTCCATGCCACATAGCAAAGATCTGAATATCAGTAGTTGATCAACCAGGCGAGTAACACAATACCAATGAAGCATCCGTAATTCAAAACATAATGCGCTTTCGGAAATGCACCCCCTTCTCAAGTGATACCAAGTAGTACTAGCATTCATCTAGACATTAGAAACCGTCCATACTATCTGGAACTCGTGACCTTCTCTTCGACACTGCACCGCAACCTTGTACATGCAAACCTCAATCCCACACGTCGTACCGCATCTATTATGCCATCATGTTAAAAGTACCAGAACCTCATCAATAACTCTAAAGCACCAGCAGGATATACTCTCTATCAGTTAGAAACCTATAACTAGACCCCATCCACGAGAAAATCACAACACACAACATACCCCATATACCTCATATACCTGTAGAGAATATCCATCTCAAGCCGAGGTCGACACCGTTGAGAACTCTTCGAAACCCATATGCACCTAACCAAGCCATCAGAACTAAACCCCTCTAATTCAACCAAGTGTCATAGGTCACCAAACCCAAGAGTGTTTCCACAAAACACAAGTAAAGCTTCATCACATCATAAGAACCAAAAGTACCGATCATATCCATTATCGTGCTGATCCAACCTACTAACAAGCTGTCTTATTTCTCCAAGTTTCTTCTGAATTATCCTCAAGTTGACACTTCTCCTTGCCAGTACACTACTATCCTTAACCAAATCTCACCACAAGAGATCCTATCATGAAACCACATTGTCCTAAAGCTCCAAAGCCATTGTATTCCCTCTTAAGTACCCAAAAATAACGCATGTGAAGAGACCTTATGTGAATCTAAATTTTTTTCCTTTATCCTTCTAATATTGAAATTTAGAATCCATAATGATATAGAAATACCGCAAGTCTCGATACCATCCAATATAAGTTTCAGATCTTAGCAGTTTACAAATTTGGAAATTGCTCAAATACCACATATGAATCATGAATTCGTTAGAACTTTCTTGGGAGTCATCCGCCCTACTATAATCTCAAATGCATCGCCAAAATGAGCCAAACGACCTATGCTTCATAGCACCCAAACACCTAAAGAAGTACTCCACTTCTTTAAGCCACCGAGTGAATCCCTACTTCACGCATACTACCTCCGCCACCAATAACTATCCCTAATCATTTCAAGATTTATAGTAATCCCATAAAGTATAACATATCATACATCCAACATTCCCCTTGCTCAAGTCATTCTCAAAGTCAATCTCTTTAGGTCACAACTGATCCTCAAATATGCCTCGGACTGAAACCAATATAACATAAAACCATGCAATCTGATCGTCGACAACAGACTCCCCCACTTGGCTCGAAGCCATCAAACAAAACATTCGATATCCCACAATACCCTTATTCCATAACTGCCATAATCCTGCACTGTAATTCAACAAAGTCCTGCATGAACCCACGTATCACTAATCATAGAAATGCCTCAATTATTTGAGGAGGTTGGCACTAATCATTTGTCACGACCCAACTGGAGGGTCATGACTAGCACCCGGGCCATACTTTCCGAGCACCAACGTACATTTTATTTAACCTTCCTTATTATCTTTAAGGGCCGACAAGATCAATATAAATGGTAGACATGGATCATGAACATCCAACAATGAAAGATAATGTCATGAACATACATAACATGGGACGACAAGACTGTCAAGAAACTATATATAAGGTACGAGCTACCATGCTGCCATGAAAGACTATACAACAAAAATCAGCCGACAAGGCATTCCAAACCATACATGAGTCGACACCTGTCTATGAGCCTCTAAAGGAACATAAGTGCTACAACATTGCCGGAACAGGGCCCCGACATACCCATAATGTCTATAACAAAAATGCATACCAAGACCACGGCAAGTCCGGAGAAGGGATCTTGCCAATAACCGCTGAACTGGACAGCCTACTGTGGTGGGGGA
>AWOL01S0024805.1:0-42109 GCA_000715115.1 Nicotiana otophora | reverse complement strand
TAAGTTGCGACAACTTTTATCGACTTTTGTTTCATAACTCGCTTGACTTCAAAACTTATGATACGGATATTATATGATTAAAATACATTAAAACATGACCTCTTGGGACAATTAATCACCTCTAGTGTTACCCGAAAATACGGGTTACAACATCCTTGATTCGTTTAACTTCTAATACTTGTTAACCACTCTTATACACCCTTGTATCGTTTAAGACCAAAAGGATTAACTTCTTATCATCTCAAAGATAATCGCTTCTTGGATTTATGTCGACTAACTTACGGCGTGATCTATGGTATGCGAATTTGGGTTGTAACATCATTGTCATGCCAACCTCCTCAAGTGATCCAAACTCAAATTGCAACACATATAGCTCACAGGTAGAAAGAAACTCTTCACATAATCATCGTTAGAATCACACAATCCTCAGATCATCCCGCAGGAGTTAACCTACCTGCTTAGCCTCAACCTGGCATCTCTCTACACCCTACCATAGTCACAACCACTATGCATTCACTAAAGTTTTCTGAGTTTAAGGTCGTGAACAAAACATAAAAATCTACTTCATCCCGCAAATGAACAACATGAAAGATCCCTCAACACGCTAATAACTCGATACCGTACAACAAATCAAGATAGAAATCAAGCACCTAATAGCCCTTTTCACATCCCAAGCAAAGTCTTCTCGTCACATCCAAATCCATCTGAACACATCCTGTAGTCACATCATATTCATCATATAGCTATCCAACCACTCACCGAGCCATAAAACCCACTCCTAAGGACACTACCAGACATATAAGTCCAAAAGCACATGCTTATGCAACTGAAACTACCGAGCCCGAGTTGTGGTCCAAACCTGGCCTCAAGTCCTCTAGACTGGCCCATCACCCAAGCATAGAAAACACCCCTTGCACCTTATCCATGAAATCATAAGACGTCGATGTATAGCTGATACCGAGCGCTCACATAACATACGAGTGAGTGCAAGAAATTCAAAGATATACACTTAAGATGAATCAATGCATGCCGCACGATAAGGAAAGAAAGATGGGAAGTTTATCCTATATGCCCGGTAGCCTCTCGAAAATAAAGATGGATGTCATCATATCGATCCACAAAACTCTACTAGACACTTGCTCATGACTCATAGAACCTATGAACCTAGAGCTCTAATACCAACTTGTCACGACCCAAAAACAACTAAACATGAGTTTATCAAAAGCACCGTATNATACACTTAAGCTGAATCAATGCATGCCGCACGATAAGGAAAGAAAGATGGGGAGTTTATCCTATATGCCCGGTAGCCTCTCGAAAATAAAGATAGACGTCATCATATCGATCCGCAAGACTCTACTAGACACTTGCTCATGACTCATAGAACCTATGAACCTAGAGCTCTAATACCAACTTGTCACGACCCAAAAACAACTAAACATGAGTTTATCAAAAGCACCGTATTCCCAATTCACAACACTAGATGAGAATTTTCGTTTACCAATTAGCATGAGGAAAGTACATCTCTATGCCTACATGTCAATTTACATGTTAAGTCATCAATTATAATATACCGTCTAGCATGAGGAATTTACATATCTATGCCTACATGTCAAATATACATGTCCAATCATAAATGTCACATTACCGTCTAGCATGAGGAAAATATATCTCTATGCCTACATGCCAAGTATGCCTGTCAAATGAATGATTTCACAGTGATACCCCAAGTACTCTCACCCTCAACATACTCAAGTTTCTTATCTCAATGCCCACTTCATCACACACACAATCACTGAGCACTGTATGAGTGCCTCACTCATAAGCTCCTCACCAAAGCACGTGTATGTAACACTATTCCTGCGCTCACTACTAGTATGTCAGACTTCGCAGGGGCGGATCCTACCCAAGCGCTAATCAAAAGCCAATAAGGCCTACTGCGGCGCGCAACTCGATCCACAATAATAATAAGCCCATAAGGCCTGCTGCGGCATCCAGTCCGATCCACAATAAATAATAATAATAATAATAATAATAATAATAATAATAATAATAATAATAATAATAATAATAATAATAATAATAATAATAATAATAATAATAGTATGGCCTGCTGCGGCGTGCAGCCTGATCCACAACAACACTCTCAACATGGCTCTAAGGCCCACATTAGTCATCAACCTCTCAAGTGTCAAGGGCTCACAATCACATACCACTCAGCCCAACAGCTTCACATATGGAAAAACAATAATAACATGCGATGTAACCATGAATGATGAATAAAGACTGAGATATGATATGCAAATGAAGAAACATGACTGAGTGTATAATTACAACTAAATCAGATAACTCAAAACAATAGAAATAGCCTCATTAATTCTCAATTGAATAAGCACATAGCCTAAACATGATTTCTAACATGAATCACAACTCAAATAATCAAATAAGTAAAAAACAACACAGATATAACAAAATATGATAGCAGAACAAGTGTGATACTAGTCTAAAAGTCAACTTGAATAATGATTAGCCTGGTGCACGCCCACACGCCCGTCACCTAGTATGTGTGTTACCTCAACACATCAGAAATAACATGATTCAATGGGATAATTACCCTCAATTCCAAGTTTAGAAATGTTACTTACGTCGAACAAGCCAGATCCAATACTGAGCAAGCTAAACAACACTCTAGAAATTCCATCCCACGTAAATCAACCTCCAAACAACTCGAAACTAGCCAAAAGTAACTCAAAATCATCAAATAATCCCAAAGGAAACAAACCCAAATGATAAAGGTCGAATTTTTAATCAATTGCTCAAGGTCAACCAAAATATCATACCCAGGTCCGCACCTCGGAACCCAGCAAAACCCATAAAATCCGACAACCCATTCAATTACGAGTCAAACCATATTAATTTCATTCAAATCCGACTCTGAATTGATGTTCAAAACTCAAATATTCACTTTAGGGAAGTTTAGACAAAACCCCCCAAATCCTCTCCTGAATCGAGTCAAGAATACTACCCCAATCCATGTGGTGAAAGTCCTCTCCAAAATCGCCCAAAACCAATCTCCAAATTTCCAAAATGTGATAAAATGGACAACCCTCGAAATAAATAGAGTCCTCCAGCACGTCCGCACGTGCGGTCCAAGAGCAGCTTCTACAACTCGTTTCTGTGACCCACTCTCCCCTTCTGTAAAAAACACCCAGGCCCCGACCACTCTTACCTGCGAACGTTCCTTCGCTTTAATGACATCGCAGGTGCGATGCACTATACGCTTCTGCGATGCTCTCGCCCAACTTGGCTTCCCGCTCTTGCGCAGCATTGCCCACATCTGCGCTCCCGCAGATACGGAAACTTTCATATCTATGATAACTTGCCCAGCTTAGCCTTTTTGCTTTTGTTACTCCTTGTCCGCACCTACGCCTAAGATTCTGCAGGTTTGATGACACCATTTCTCTGTCAAAACCAGCCTCAACCAAAATGACTCAAAATGGTCTGAAATCCATCAAGAAACTCACCTGAGCCCTTCTGGACCATGTTCGAACATACCAGCAAGTCTCAAAACATAACACAGACGTACTCAAGGCCTCAAATTACACATAACAACATCAAAATCATGAATTACACCTCAAATCAAACTTAATGAACTTTGAACTTTCAAAACCCATGCCGAAATATATCAAATCAACTCGAAATGACCTCCAATTTTGGGCTAGAGGCAGTTCAGAGTTGGCCTCGTCCTATCACAATGACTGAGATAAGGAGTTTCTTAGGGCTAGCAGGTTATTATCGGCGGTTTGTGGAGGGTTTCTCTTCCACTGCATCTCCTTTGACTAGACTGACTGAGAAGGGTTCTCCATTTAGATGGTCCGATGATTGCGTGGTTAGCTTCCAGAAGCTCAAGATCGCTATGATATGCTCAGAGCATGTGTGATTGACTTCACAGGACAGTGAGATAGATTTTGTAACTTTGGCCGAGTTTGCATATAACAACAATATCAGTTTAGCATCGAGATGGCTCCATTTGAGGCCTTGTATGGCTGACAATGTCGTTCCCCCATTGGTTGATTTGAGTCCGGCAGGGCTAGGTTATATGGTACTGATTTGGTAAAGGATTCCTTGGATAAGGTAAAGTTGATCCAGGAGGGACTTCGCATAGCTCAATCCAGACAGAAGAGTTACGCGGATCAGAAAGCGCATTATTTATCATTTATGGTGGGCGAGAAGGTTCTCTTGAAAGTCTCGCCGATGAAGGGTATCATGAGGTTTCGAAAGAAGAGCAAGCGGAGTATAAGGTTCATCGGTCTAGTTGATGTGTTGGCGAAACTTGGATAGGTTGCTTACATGCTTGCTTTCCCTCCTAGTCTATCGGGAGTTCATCTAATTTTTCACGTGTCTATGTTTTGGAAGTACCATGCCGACAGGTCACATGTGTTAGATTACGGCACAGTTCAGCTAGATGAGAGCTTTGGTTATGAGGAGGATCTAGTTGCCATTATTTCCAAGCAGGTCCGCCAGTTGAGGTCAAAGAAGATTTCAACTGTAAAGGTCTAGTAGAGGGGTCAACCAGTCAAGGAGGTGACTTGGGAGACTGAAGAGGACATGCAGAGTAGATATACACACTTATTCATCACTCTAGGTATGATTCTATACCCGTTCGAGGACGAAAATTTGTTTAAGAGGTGGAGAATGTAACAACCTCATTGGTCGTTTTTCTTTATAGATCCCAGTTCCCCTAATTAAGGACTCCCGTATGTGCTTATACTGTTTTATGACTTGCCGGAATGATGGGTTTGATTTTGGACGGGTTCAGGTTGAATTCGGAACACTTAGTTCCTTAGTAGTGGCCTAAGGTGTCCAAGTTTGACTTAAGGACGGGTTCAGGTTGAATTCGGAACACTTAGTTCCTTAGTAGTGGCCTAAGGTGTCCAAGTTT
Source organism: Nicotiana otophora (assembly GCA_000715115.1). Lineage (NCBI taxonomy): Eukaryota > Viridiplantae > Streptophyta > Magnoliopsida > Solanales > Solanaceae > Nicotiana > Nicotiana otophora. The sequence goes on along the minus strand of AWOL01S0024805.1, from coordinate 37,167 downwards.
GACTTAAGTCAACATTATTAGTAAACAACCTCAGAAAAGGGATTTGAAGGTCTTAATAAGGTTTTATGATGATTTTGCAAATGAGTGTGTGTTCGTATCGAGTTTCGGTGATCCAGGAGTGTTTCAGTGCTTATTGTTGGAAGTTGGCACCTTGAAGGTTTTAGAGTTTCTTAAATTTGGTTTGAAGTAGACTTTGGTGTTATCGATGTCCGTTTGGGATTATGAGCCTGGAAATAGGTTTGTACGGTGATTTGTGACTTGTGCGTAAAAGTTGGTGTCATTTCATGTTGTCTAAGTATTATTCATCGCGTTCGAAGCTAGTTGAAGAAGTTTAAAGTTCATAAGTTGATTAATTTGGTTTTAGGATGAGATTCTTAGTTTTGATGTTGCTTTACATGTTCCGAGGATTCGAGAAGGTCCGTATCATGTTTATGAACTTGTTGGTGCATTAGGACGGGGTCTCGGGTGGCTCAGGTGTGTTTCAGAATTGTTGGTTCTTGTTTCTATCTTCGCGAACGCGGAGGTTGTATCGCGTTCCCGATGAAGGATTGGGGGTTGGGTCATTTTATGCTTCGCGTTCGTGAAGATTGGGTCGCGTTTGCGATGGCCTGGGACCAGTGGCCTCCGCGTTCGTGATGGTAGTCTCAAATTCACGTAGAAGGAACTGGGTCTGGGGGGTCAGCTGGTCATTGACCTTTGCGTTCGCGAAGAGAGGACCACGTTCGCGAAGAACATTTTCTGGGCCTTGGCAGATTTTATCTTCGTGATCGCGAGGTCCTTTTCGCGATTGCGAAGAAGGGGTCACAGGGCAAAAACTTTTAAAATGTCGGGATTAAGCTTATTTTACTCATTCTTACACTTAGCTTGGCTGATTTTGGAGCTTTTTGGAGAAGGATTTTCACCTAGCATCTTCAGGTAAGTAATTCTTACATAATGTGAGTTTAATACATAGTTTATGGGTAGATTTTAACATAGGAATTATGGAAAATTAAGGGATTTTGTCGAAAAACCTAGGGTTTCGTAAAAATTGGATTAGGCCACGAAATTGATTATAGAATTGAGTAGAAATTATATATTTTAATTCATGAGATCATGGGTAACATAAATCTACGAAAAATATCCGAAATCCGGGCACGTGGGCCCGAGGATGACTTTTAAGAACTTTCCGATTTGGGTTGGGTAATTATTCTAATAGGTGGATTATGAACTTTTGAGCATATATTGACTAGTTTGTACGACCTTTTCTAGTTTCGGATTGCTTGACATCGATTTGGGGCAATTAGTGAGGTTGAAGGGCCGAGTAGTGGACTTGGAAGCAAGGTAAGTCTCTTGCCTGACCTTGTAAGAGGGATTTAACCTCGTAGATGTTTAAATTATTATTTGTTAATAATTGTGGGTGCTACATATGCAAGAAGTGACGAGAGTTCGTACGTAGCCAAAATCATGTTCATGTCCGGGTAGAATTAGGACTTTATCTACTAATACTTGTATTATTTGAACCCAACTTGTTAGTTTAATTGCTTGAATTTATAATTGAAATTTGATTAGGGATTATGTTAGACCGAGATTCGTTACTTTGAGTTTTGGAGGAATATTCGATTGTTGATAGAAAATTATGCTCCTTTATGTGTTTTCCTTCATGACTTGAGAATTGATGCTTATTTGATGATTCATCTTTGTTGAAATGGCATGTAATATTTGGGGACTTTAATTTGACATTTTGTTAAAGAATCACGCCATTTATTGTTTTTATTCTATTGTTACTGTTGTATTTCATGCCTATTTATAATTCTTGCACTTTATTTATTGACCACTAGTAAGTGTCGATGTCGACCCTTCGTCACTATATCTTCGAGGTTAAACTAGACACTTACTGGGTACGTGTTGATTTATGTACTCACGCTATACTTCTGCACTAATTGTGCAGGTTATAAGGCAGATACATCTGTTGGCCATTCGGGTGCGCATCCCCGTTATCCAGAGACCTAGTGGTGAGTTGCTTCCCATGCTCTGATCTGCATCACCCAGAGTCTTTACCTTGTTGCATTTACTATTTCTGTCTATTTTATTTCAGACAATAGTTATAGGGGTTTTGTACATTCTACTAGATTGCACGTGCACTTGTGACATCGGGTTTTGGAAATTACTAGTAGATATTTATAGTTTTTCTTAACAGTGTTACCATATCATTTTTATGTCTTATTTATGCGTTATATCACCGCGATCTTTTATACTTAGTTTCTTTATTAATTAAAAATTCATGATTTCAAAAGAAATAAAATCAGTAATTAATTGACAGTTCACCGTTGGCATACCTAACGGCGACGTTTGGTGCCATCACGACATATAGTGGATTTGGGGTCGTGACACTATCGCAAAGGCCAACCAGCCTTGCCCAGGAAAACCTTCTATGCGAACGCGAGCCCAGCTCCACAATGCGAAGGCCAAACCTTCCAGCCGCAGATGAATACCTTCCATGATCGCGAATAGCTCCCCGCGATTGCAAAGAGCAACCCTTCAAACCTGGCCACCTCGCTAACTCTTCGTGTTCGTGACCCTTACCATGCAAACACGATGAACAACAAGACCAAGCACCGCGATCGTGAGCCCCTAGTCGCGATTGCGAAGAACATCTCTTCCCAGCACCCAAACAACACTCCGCGATCGCAAAGAACACCCCTAACACCAGATACCAACAATCCCAAAACAAAGGGAGATGGTCTGAAATCATCCCGAAGCACACCCGAGGCACCCGGGACCCCATCCAATCATGCCAACAAGTACTAATACCTTACCCAAACTTATCCAAAAGCTCGAAACGGTACGAATAATATCAAAATCACGAATTGACAGACAAAATCCTTCTTTTAACTATCAAACGTTCAAACTTCGCCGAACGCGTCTGAATCACACTTAGACATTCCGGATCATGACCAAACTTGACACACAAGTTCCAATCAACTACATTAACCTCTCCAAGGTCCTAGAAAACCGTCTAGAGTAACACCAAAGCACACTCCAAGTCAAAGTTAGGAAATTTCAAAACCTTCAAAATGCAAACTTCCGATAACAAGCGCTGAATCTCTCCCGGACCATACGATACTCAACCCGAACATACGCCCAAGTCGTATCTCATCTTACGAATCGATAGGAACTTTCAAATGCTAATTCCGAGGTCGTTTACTCAAAAATCAAATCTTGATCAACTCTTCTAACTTAAAGCTTCCAAATTGAGAATTATTCTTCCAAATCAACTCCGAACCTCCTCAAAAGCAAAAACAACTACACATGCAAGTCATAATACAAAGAAGTGAAGCTAATAAAAGTATCAAACCACTGAACGACATGCTAGAGCTCAAAATGACCAGTCGGGTCGTTACACTACATTCTCTAATTTTAAGGTGGATGTCCTAAAGAAGCTAGTTGAAGAGGATAAGCATGATAAGTATGGGGTGTGCTAGAAGAAGTCAGAGAATAAAATCTCGGCATGGTTATGTGTACTGAGTCGGGCATGCAAAGTATACCCCGACACTATGTTTTTTTACTTAAATCCCTCAAGAAAATTATCTAGGAGATCCATCATTAGGAAAAGTCTAATTTTTTAAAAACAAAATTCTAAACTAATGAGGAAAAACACACAAAACAAATATACACATATTTATATCCCCCACCCTAAATTTTAAATTGTGGCATGTCCCCATGACACACAAGTAAAAAGCAAGAAGTAAGGAAACTCCCCTGGATATTATTCTTTTTCGAGAACTTATAAACTCCACCCCTAATTATGAATTCGTTCCTTATTTTCTACTATTTGAAATTATTTATGGAGCTCATTAAGCAAGTTTTCTGAGGTTATCTGTAAGACCTGCTCTTTTCTTTCTTTCTTGGCCTCATTTTGAGCGGTGAATTGTTCTTTCAGGTTGATCCTAAACTTGTTCCCGCATTCTTTCATTGGATCAATCCATGCATATTCCTGTAAATCCACAAAAATAAAATTCACATGATCAAGGTTAGAATATGAAAACAAAGAAGAAAGGTCATGTGAATATTCTCTGGTATGGCCAAGACCATTTGTTTCTCATTCTCTTCTACTAAAAGTTATAAATTTAAAAAGGTGGATGGAGGTTTGAACTATTCTTTTATGCTTCATAATCAACGAAATCCTCATCTTCAACCATCTCAATTAAATCAGAGTCCTCTTATAGAGTGGCAAGTTCTCTCTCCGGATGCTCATCCACTTGGGTAGGCTTATTCTCACAGGGTATCTCTTCCATATATTCACCATTACAATGCAATGAGATTTCTTAAAGTATACTTACTATTTGACTCACTTGCGTTGTTAGTTTTTTAATGGCTTTATCATTTTGTATAAGTCTCTATTCAACACTAGTCATGAACTTATACATAAGCTCTTCTAAACTACCATTCTCCTCTTGAGGTGATTGTCTCACTTCGCTTTCATTCCAGTCATAATAAGGGCATTCGTTCCATTCAGAGTCAAGCTTCTGTCCATATGAAACCTCATACCTATAAGGACTAGAAACAGTGTGAGAATTTTCAAACGATGAACCATAAGAGGAATACATGCTTGACAGTCAACCCATAGATGCTTTCCACTATATTTAAAACAAATAGCAGACTCTTGATAATATTCAACTGCTAAATCTGCAATCATTTTCTTAGGATGGCTGTGCTCCATCTTCACAGCATTTAGAGCTCAATATCAAGAGTATTTTCTTCAATCCTTTCTCCCTAGAAGTTTCCAGGCACTATAAAAGACATCTTGAAGAGAAGTTAACTAATAAATTTAAAAATAGTAAAGAGGAAAAAAATAAATAAAAATAAAAATAAAAGTAAAACCTAATTTTCGAATTAGCACCAAAAACTATTTGAATACTATTGATTTCCAATCACCAGCAACAACGCTAAAATTTGACGAGTACAAAACAAAACACGAATATTAATGTTCGCTAGCCGAAAATAGTATAGTAAAATATGTTCAAGTAATTTGTGGTTTAAGTGCCAATTAGGATATTCAACACTTTGATTTGGGGTGATTAATAATAAAACTAACAAACTAAAATTAAAGCAAATAATACTTGATCACAAAGAACTAGAGAGTAGCAAACTTATGTTGTTATCAGTGCGAGAAATAAGGGTCACGGCATAATAGGTGCACGATTGCTATCCTAGATTTGATATTGTTAAATTTCACTCTTAAGGTTCCATTGATTCTTATAAATTCAACAGGTTATTATCTTATTATTATGATTTAGCTTCCTCTCTCGATTAAACCTAAACCGTTCAAATAAGCTAATATGAAGTACAGTAAACATGCAAGAATCTATTATTATGAATGATCTAAGAGAAACTTCTCGTGAATATTTCTCAATATTAATTCAAATAATGGATCACAAAGCTCTTTTTGTAATGACCCAGCATGCCATTTTAGGCATTTACATTCCATTCGTCTGTTTAATGTCTTGAGTAGCTTCATATGATATATTATGACTTGTGTGTATCATCGATTTCGGTTTTTAGGTAATTCAGAATTAGTTTGGAAGAATGATTTTCATGTTTGAAACCTTAAGTTGGAATAGTTGACCAAGTTTTACTTTTGTACATTTGACCGCAGAATAGAGTTTTGATAGTTCCTTTAGGCCCGGATAGCGATTTTGGACTTGGGCGTATGCCCGGATTTGCATTTGGATGTTTCTAGAATGTTTCAGCATTAATTTGCAAAAGTTGGAAATTTGAAGGTTTGGAATGTTCATAAGTTTGACCGAGAGTTGGATTTGATGATATCGGGTTCGAATTATTGTTCCGAGTGTTGGAATATGTTTGTTATGTCATTTGGAACTTATATGCAAAATTTGGGTTCACTCCGGATTGGTTAGGCTTGGATCAGACGCTTGGTTCGAAGTTTGAAGTTTATGAACTTAAGAGATTTATCTTGATCGACGATTTGTGGTTTTGAAATTGTTATGTGTGATTTGAGTTCTTGAATAGGTCTGTGTTATATTTTGGGACTTGTTGGTATGTTCAGACCGGGTTTCGAGGGGCTCAGGTGATTTTTGGGGTGGTTTCCGACCATTTTTAGGCCATTTTCAACTGCTAGTTTTTGGCTACAGTAGTGTACACTGCGATCGTGTAGAATTGGTCGTGATCGCGAAGAGTAAAATAGGAAAATTGGACCTGTGCATCGCGTTCGTGGAGGAAGCTTTGCGTTCGCGAATAAGAAATTTTGTTGTCCCTGAGCTGACTTCGGAAGCTTATATCTTGCAATCTATAAAGAATTTGGAGATGATCCAAAAAAAAAGTTGTAGCCCTTTGTTTTTAGTTTTCAAAAAGTCAAATCATTTGTCATTTGGAGTTATGTACAAAATGTTATGGTTGTACACTATAGGCTGTCTGAGAAGAGTTTGTGAAGGGTTAATATATGTTTGTTTATCGGGATCACAGGGAAATGGCCGCGATCGCTTAGGGTAAAAGTTGTCCTGTAAAATTTTGTAATTGCGATCGCGAGGTTGGTGATTGCGATTGCGAAGGGCACCTCTGGAACAAGGTATAAAGTACTCTATTTTGAAGGTCTTGGTCATTTTATCATATTTTGAGCTATGGAGCTCGGATTTGGGCGATTTGTGAGGCGATTTTAACCACATGATTGAGGTAAGTCTTTTATACTTGGTTTTGATTATATTTCANATATTTTGAGCTATGGAGCTCGGATATGGGCGATTTTGGAGGCGATTTTAACCACATGGATTGGGGTAAGTCTTTTCTACTTGATTTTGATTATATTTCATGAATTTATCTTCAATTTTGGCATTTGAATTATGAATTTTAAAAAGAGAAATTGGGGGGGGGGGTGTATAAACTTTCCTAAAGTGAGGTTTTGAGGTTTGAACATCGATTCAGAGTCGAATTTTAGTGAAATTAGTATGGTTGGACTCGTAATTGAATGAGTTGTCAGATTTTGTGAGTTTTGTCGGGTTCTGAGGTGCAGGCCCGGGCTTGACATTTTGGTTGACTTTGAGTAAATGTATAAAAATTCGACCTTTATCATTTGGGATTGTTTCCTTATGCATTATTTGATGTATTTGAGTTGCTTTTAACTAGTTTTGAGCCGTTTGGAGGTTGATATACACGGGATGGCATTTTTAGAGTATTGTTTGGCTTGCTCGGTATTGGATTTGGCTTGTCGAGGTAAGTAACATATATATACTTGGATTTGAGGGTATTTAACCCTGGGAACTATGTTGTAAGAGATGTATTGAGGTGACGCACATACTAGGTGACGGGTGTGTGATCGTGCACCTGGGAAATCATAATTCTAGTTGACTATTAGACTATGACCAAACTTGTTTTGTTGTTATATCTTGTTACAACCATGTTCTCTCTACTTGTTTGATTATATGTGATGTGAATTATGTTAGAAAGTATGTTTAGGCTATGCGCTTATTCAGTTGAGACCTAATGAAGCTATTTATGTTATTTTGAGTTATCTGCTCTAACTGTAATTATATACTTAACCATGATTCTTCATTTGCATATCATAGCTCAGTCTATGTTCATCACTCATTGTTGCATCACATGTTATCATTGTTTGGGTTGAGTGTTATGAGATTGTGAGCCTTTGAAACTTGAGAGATTGGTGACTAAGGTAGGCTTGAGATCCCATGTTGTGAGTGACATTTATGGGATCAGGCTGTGTTCTATAGAAGTGATATTTATGGGACCGCGCTACACACCGTAGTAGTGATATTTATAGGATCGAGCTGTACACCGCAGCAGTGATATTTATGGGATCGGGCAGCACGCTGCAGTAGTGATATTTATAGGATCTGGCTGTATGCCGCATCAGTTATTATAGGATCTGGTTGCATGCCGCAGTAGGCCATATTGGCTTTATTTTAGCGCTTGGGAAGGATCCGCCCCTCTGGAGTCTAACATACAAGCAGTGAGTGCAGGTATCGTACAATGCTGAGTGATTGTGTGTGATGAGTGGGAGTTTGATGCAGGCAAATTGAGTACTCTGAGAGTGTGAGTATCTGGGATTATCATCGTGAAATCATTCATTTGACATGCATACTTGACATGTAGGAATAGAGATTCATTTTTCCTCATGCTATACAATATTGTGACATTCATGACTTGACATGCATATTGACATGCATGCATAGAGATGCACTTTCCTCATGCTTTATGGTAATAAAATATCCTATCTATTGTTGAAAATTGGGAAAAATCACAGTTTTCTGATATACTCATCTTTTGGTGATTTCAGTAAAAGATTTAGGTTTTACTGTTATATCTGAAAAGCATGCCTATTTTCCGTAACTGTGAACGAACTGAGCATAATATCTTTGAGTTGTTACTTGTACTACGTTTATTATATTGTTACAAGTTGTTCTTGGCTATTGGGGTTGGACTCCGACCGTTTCTTCGAGCTCGTCACTGCTTTCAACCTAAGGTTAGGTTTGTTACTTATTGAGTACATGGGGCCGGTTGTACTCATTTTACACTTCTGCACCTTACGTGCAGATCTTTGAGCTGATGTTCCTGCGTAAGGCGGGAGCTACCATTGAAGATGTACTTGCGTTCTGGTTATAACTGCCTCTTATCCTTGGTAGCTCTAGATTTATAAATCTGTTTATGTATATTCTGAACATATGATGTATTTATTTTTTATACTAGCTTTGTAAACTCTAAGTCTTGGAAGCTCATGATTTGTACTACCAATCCTTGAAATTTTTATATAAAAGTTCAGTTATTTCATAATTAATTTCTCAATAAATCTCATTTGAATTGGATTGTTGTTAATTGGCTTAACTAGCAGGTTAGGTTAGGTGTCATCACGTCTAGTTGGATTTTGGTTCGTGACACATTCGTTTACTTTAAAGAACCTCTAAAATAAATTAAGGCATGCGTTCCAACAATATTCAATATTTTGTTCATCTTCCAATTAAACAAGATAACGAATAAAACTACAACTAAGATTAAAGCTCGTCCAACAAATTCAAGCACTTAAACAATAATAAAATTCATAAACAACAACCAAGTCACGTTCTTTCATCTCTCTTCTTCTTTGGTGCGATTTCATGGAGCTTTGGGCAGCCATTGCTACCGTGATCTCTCCCCAGCCATTGATTGTGGCAGAGCCAATCCAAAACCTTAATTAAACAATTACTAACCTTAATCCAAAATAATCTTATGCTGCGCAGCTTCACCCAAAATAATCTGCCCCAATCTCGTCAAAACTCGAGTTGTTTCCGGTTAAGTTCGTTCATGGAGAACCAATGATAGAATTTACCATGGAGGAGGTTAATGATTTTACAAGAGAAGAAGGACTGCATCAAGCAGTTTTGGTGAAGCTTTCATATGGAAAACCCAATTTACGGGAGATTAGAAGGATTTTTCCATCACAATTCGAGATTTAAGATCGCTGTAACATTGGACAGCTTGAGTTTCGTCATCTCTTGGTAAGGTTTGATTTATATAACAATTATGTTCAGTTCCTGTCAAGGTCGACTGGATATATTAAATCCAAAGGTGATGAATACTTCTTTAGATCTTTTTACATGGACTTTAGGATTTAATCCAAAAGAGGAAACGTATCTGGCAGTTGTGTGGATTTCCCTTCCTAGGTTGCAGCCTAATTGTTTTGCTAAGAGGTCGTTAATGTCTATTGCTTCAACTATGGGTAAAGCTATTGCTGTGGACAAGGCAACACAAGAAAGAACTAGATCTTCTATAGTTAGTGCTGCTAGGGTTAAGTTAATACTTGATCTTCTAAACAAACATCCTAAAAATGTTAGGCCACATATTGTGGACAAAGTTTCTGGTAAATCTGTCGTGCATTACCAGGAGGTGGTGTATGAAAATCTTCCATAGTATTTCACTTATTTCAAACATCAAAGGCCTGAGGAAATAGTTTTTAGAGTGATGAATGGAAAATCTGGAGAGGAGGTGAAGGCAAAGGAGGCAACAATTGATAGTAATCTGTTTGATATTGATGTGACTAATATTGAGCAATTAGAAGGGGATGCTAGAGACTTTTTTAATGCTAAAAGAGTTGGCCAAAGTGTTGTGGAAATTTCAGAAAAAGATACAAGTAGTGGTAAGTAGCAGGTGGTGCATATGCAACCTAATGATGTTCAAAAATAGTCTACTGTGAGGAGCAGGGGTATGGTTAGTGTTGGGCAAAATCGTGAAGGTGTTATGAATATTACTGCTGGTGCTACTGAAAATACAGTAGCAACACATGACAGGGGTCCAGTTGTTCCTATAGATGATTCTTTAAAGGTGGTGAAGGGGAAACCTAAACCTTCAAGAGATATCCGTGCTTTTACAATTTTTGCAAGGATGTATACAGCTGCTGCTGGTGCCTTGAAGGCTGCTGCTGATCGAGTGGATGTTACGACACAAGTTGAGAAGGTAAGGGATGGTATGCATGGTATAATTGCTACAGGTGTTAAGGCAGTGATCGAGGATGTTACGCAACCTAAAAATCTGGTTCACGATCAGGCTACTACTGCTGTTCAAGCAGCTCTTTTGAGGGTTGGAACTACTGGTAATCTAACATGTGATATTCCTGCTATTAATGCTTTGGCAAGTTCAGCTTTACAACCTAATACTACATTTAAGGTGGGTGGTGATCGAGCTAAACCAGGGATTCAAACTGTTAATGATCGAGGTGTAGTGAATGTACATGATAGAACAAATGTTATGACTGCTGAAGACAATTCACCAGGGTCTTAACTTACAGCTAGGAAGAATGTTTCTCAAGTTTTGGAGGGGGAAAAACAGGAACCTAAGGGCCCTGGTTTTGATCGTGTTCAAGCTAGGATTCCTTCAGTTGCTGGGAACATTAGTACTAGGCAAGAACAGACTAAGGATCAGATAGTATCATGTGAGGAGGAGAAGGAAGCTGGAACGCTAGAATCTGCTAAGCAGGATCACAAGACTTTAGTGAAATCTGGGCAATCTCCTAGGCCTACTAGAAATGTAACTATAGAAGAGGATTGTGCTAATGATGCATCTAATAATCCTAATGAGCTACTACAACATGTTACAAGCTCTGGTAGAAAGGAAGGACTGGATGTGAATAGAGAGAAAAGTTGGAGGTTAGTAACACGCAAAAAGAAGGCTTCATCTGGAATGCAATCACCAGATCGAGCTGCTGCTGACAAGCAATTCTGTAGTACGAATGCTTATGATGTTTTGATGGTTGAGGATCCATTAATAAGCGCCAACACTGAGAAGGATTCAAAGGATAAGAATGGGCAGCTTGTGGTAGTTGAGGATGAGTACAAAGTTTCCAGGAACTCTATTGCACCTGCTAATGTTAATCTTACTGCTATTGGAGCTAAAATGCTGGAAAGGCTGAATCCTTTGCAAGTTCTGCCTGGGTTTTTGCCCAATCCAACGGAAGGACTATATCTTCAAGAAGTGAAGGAAAACAATGGCATGGTAGAGATTAGTTTGAACACGTCCCAACATGATATCCCCTCCAATGATTTGTTTGATCGATCTTCCAACATGTTATAAGTTTCACACAACCAACAAACTTTATACATGATGTCATCGGCAACAAAACAACCAAAAGGAAGGGCTGAACAAACAAGAGAAGAATATGGTTACACGATGAGGGAAGAAGAGTTAAGTGATGAACTTGTCCAGAATTTAGACGAGCTACATGAGGCATTAAGATCTAAGCGTAAGACATGGTCTGACCAAGTAGAAGAGCATGAAGAAGGTGAAGAAAATTATGTTGTTGATTCCCAGGAGCTAAACACTCAAGAAACTGGTTCGTCAACACGACAAGGTGGTAAACCAAAGGAATGGGTAGTAGCTATGGTTGAGAAGGTTGCTAGTCCATCTCTAAGTGTGCAAAGCAAGACAAAGATGAGTCCTAATGCTGCTATTTTTGTCCCTACTGGACAATAACAAGCGATCAATAATGCAACAAGTTTGGAAGGTGTTACTTTGACTATACAATCTGCCAAAGGGAAAGAAAAAATTGGGCAACAACATGCACTAACCACAACTGGTTCATCATCTATCCACAACTTTGATGCTGCTGGAACTTCAAGTTTGATAGCTGCAAAATACAATCTGACACCGAACAATATCCTCCATGCCCTTATGTCTCATGATTTAGACAAATTGACAGTGTTTGATAATCCGGGGAATGAAAAGGGATCTTTAGTTCCTCGATTAGATCATAATGACCCTTTAGGCATTGATATGGGGCTTGATTTCTACAAAGAATGGGAAGAGGAAGAATTACTTCATGCATCATTTACCAACATAGCTAGGGGTGGAGATCTATCGCCTAGACATTTGAGAAGTGGTTGCAACGATAGAAAGAACAAGACACATGAAAGACAACTCAGTTGAGATGGTAAGGAGACACAAGGGCCTCCCATTAGGAAACTATTATGAGGGTTGTAAAACAAAAGGTGTCAGCACCGAGCACATCAACAAGATCCAACAAGTCCAATCAGTCAAAGAAAAAATGAAGAATTTTGAATACATCTTGAAGAGGGCTCATAAAGAAGACAACATTGTACATGACGAAGAGTTCGCAAAGATAGAGTATAGAGGGCAAGCCACTAATTCCTACATTATATTATTTTAGCATTTTATTATCATAAACATATGTAATATCATCGTAGAGTATGTTATAAACTCTATGATGATCATACAATACTTAGTTCGTTCTACGCCATATTTTTTACATTCCTGTTAGTAGCTGAGGTTATTAATACCTTAGTAGGAATTGAAAGGTAAGGTCTAGCACAGTATGAGATTGCTTATGTCCTACGCCTTTGGAAAATATCCTTACGGCTATGAGATCATTCTCCCTCGTGAGACAATGCCGGCAGCTTTTGAAGCCCCATCAAAAGGCAATGGAGGAGCAGATGGATGATTATATAGCCAAGGCTTGGCAGCAACAGTACTGTAGCTTTTGTCCCCCTTACTTGTACTCATCCTTTGTGGTTTTTCTGTTTATTATTAATATAAAAACTACTAGGCATCATGCTTAGTGGTCTATTTGATAACAAAAAAGTCACCAATTCATGTTAAACCCTAATTTATAAATCTATCCATACTATTTTAAAAGGCGAGAAGGCTAAAAGTAAACAGAAAATAGAATAAAATACCTACAAAGATGGAAAACCACTCTTATCCTCTGATCACTTACTCCTATAATATTTTTGTACAAAAATATAAATATATGTTCTACTCCTAATAAATACTAAATTTCAATTAATGTAATACAATTCAGATTTTGAGAGTGAGAACATCACGCCTGTAATTGTTCAGGCTCCCATAGTAATAACATATTTTGGTTCAGGCATTTTCTCATATAATCTCACTAAAGAGGGCACAAATTTGTGATATTTTTTGGCCACGACTTTTTCATGTGATTTTAAATAACTTAAAACTTTTAATTATGGTAACTTATAGTACATTTTATGTTTTTTCTGAATTAATTAATTTTATTTCAAAATACTTAAAAATTCTATATTCAAATTTTACTTGTTAGCTAATTTTCACCAAGTACTTGATTTATTCCTTCTTTCTTGTCAATCTTGGCTTAAGCTCAGTGTAATGACCCGATCGGTCATTTTGAGATCTAGCGTATCGTTCGGCGAGTTGAGGCCTTAAGTAGCTTCGCTTCATATTTTATGACTTGTACAAGTGATCGGAATTGAATTTCGGGAGATTCAGGGTTGATTCAGATGGAAAATTCTTTTCGGAAGATTTAAGTTGGAAGAGTTGATCAAGGTTTGACTGTTGAGTAAACGACCTCGAAATTAGGATTTGAAGGTTCCAATAGGTTTGTATGATTATTTTGGACTTGGGCGTGCGTTCGGTTTGAGTATCGGGTGGCCCGGGAATATTTCGACAATTATTATGGAAAGTTAGTATTTCTTGTAGGTTTTAGAATTTCTTAAGTTGGATGTTAAGTGGACTTTGATGTTATGGATGTCCCTTTGGGATTCCGAGCCTCGGAATAGGTTCGTATCGTGATTTTTGACTTGTACGTAAAGTTTGGCGTCATTCCCGAATGTTTAAGTGTAATTCAGATGCGTTCGTTGAAGTTTATAAGTTTGAAGGTTTAAAAAAGGTTTTGATCGTCGATTCATTATTTTGATATTATTTTTGGCATTTTGAGCCCTTGAATATGTTTGGATAAGGTATAGGGACTGGTTGGTGTGATTGGACGGGGTCCCGGGGTCCTCAGGTGTGTTTTGGGGGTGGTTTCGGACCATGTTTGGGTGATTTACAGCTGCTGGTTTCTGGTGTCTTTGGCATGCTTCACGATCGTGAAGAGGGAAACGCGATCACAGAAGGTAAGTGGGAGTAGATGGTGAATTGTTCTTCGGAGTCGCGGGCAAAGATACACGATAGCGTAGTTTCCTGGGCTGGAACATCGTGTTTGTGAGTAGGGTTACGCGTTCGCGTAGTGTTGAAGCGGGGGTTGATGGAATTGGTCTTCGCGAACGCAAAGTTGTCCCACGTTCAAGATTGGTGGACTGGCCATGCTTCGTGATCACGAGTCTTCAGACACGATCTCGAGGCTTTAGACCGCCATCCCGAAAGGCAACGCCTGGGCAGAATATATGTCACCAATCGGGATTTTTGCTGATTTCATACATTCCTCTCTTGCTTGGGCAATTGTTGGGCGATTTGGAGGAGCTAACTTCATCATCTACCTTGAGGTGAGAAACTACTACACATTGTGAGCTAAGTACATGAGTTATATATGGATTTAAACATGAAATTTTGTAGAAATTGTGGAATTTTTGGAAGAAAACCTAGAAGTGGTATTTTTGGACTTTGACCATAAAATTGGACATGAAATTAGGAATATATTATATATTTGAGTTTGTTGTGTTATGAGTAATGATTATATTCAAGAATTTTCAGAATCCGAACTCGTGGGCCTGAGGGTTGACTTTGTTGACTCTTCAAGCGGAGTTGAAAATTATTATAAAGTAATTAATTATGAGTGATGGAGTATATTTTTATTGGTTTTCATGATTGTTTGACTAGTTTGGAATCGATGGGCACTGATTGGAGATGCTAGAGAGGCATTGGAGCTGGTTATGGAACTTCAGAGTGAGGTAAGTCTCATGTCTAAACCTGTGAGGGGGAAACTACCCCTTGGTTATTTGATATGTGTTACCTGCGGTGGGGGCTACGTACGCACGAGGTGACGAGAGTCCGCACGTAGCTAGATTCATGTTATGTCCGGGTAGACGTAGGCCTTTATTATGTTATTACTTGCACTAATTGAACTCAATTGCTAGTTAAAATTGCTTGAATTAAATAATAGGAATTTGGTTAACGATTATGTTAAATCGAGCTCCATTTGTTAAATGGAGATGGGCTAAAAACTGGAGGAAAAAGGAAGGAAGAGTCGCATAGGTGCACTTATAGGGAAAAAGTCGTACATGCCGCATGATAGAAGTTAGCAACAGTTACGAGGTTGGAAGAATTCCGACCACAAGCCGTGGTGTGAAAAAACAAAAAGGCCTAAATGGGGGAAAAGCCCTGGCCTTTGGATTTATTCACAAGAACAGTTGCCTAGATGGGAAGAAGAGTACTAACGTATTCAGAAGAACTATAGGTTATGATAATGATAAGTGCATCGGTCAATGTTCGGGGACGAATGTTCCAAAGGAAGGAATGATGTTATATCCCGCAATTTCGTACGTTAAAGTTTTATCGTATGTTAATCGACGTAAGCTCGGGAATGAGCTTATTTTGAGATTATAGGCATTATGCTATTTCAAACAAGCGATGAGTAAATTCGTGAAGGTGAGAGGGTAAGCAAATCGAAGAAAATGAATTTTCATTGAAGTTTGATATTTTTGGATAAAATACGACCCAAGCTAAAATACCCGGTATTTATGGACTAATACCATACAAGGTACCACATGGCCATGATAGTAAGGTGTATAAGGTATGTTAAAAGTGAGTAGTATTCTAAGTAAGTTGAGATAATTCTTAATTATATGGGTAGTTGGTTGATTATTGGGTAATGAGACATTACCTAGTTAATTAAGGAGTTATGGGCGATTAATTAAAGAATGTGGTTAACACAAAACATCCCCCACGTGGCAGCAAACCAATCCAAGAATTGTGACTCTTAAGTCACTATGTTATGTGGCAAGTCTTAAGAATGTGAGTCATTTTCTTTTAATAAAGGAAAGACACATATAACGTGAGTCATATCTATTCTTAAGAAACATAAGTCACAAACCCATTCTTCTATGCATTCAAACATAAATGTTTGTATGTTACAAATGTAAGTTACATAAGCAAGATAAGAGCTTCAACCAAGAATTCCTTGCATAGAAATGTTACTGCTAATCACTTAAGGAAAAGTTTCAGCCAAGATTATCTTTGCATAGCAACGTTATTGCTTCGAGATTTTCATACGACTTGTTCCGTATTTTGTTGCAATTAACGTGTGTTAGAGGATTGTCAAGAGAATCGACTCAGGTTTGTTAAGGTTATCCCTTCTTTCTTTTTGGCATGATCCATATGATGCAAACGAAACAAGTAAACACACAATTTTCATAAATGACTCTATTCATAGAAATACTAGGGGTGTCTATATTCTTGATTCCCCATGTGAATTATTATTATATCTTCTATTCATGGGTCTTAGAAAAATATGTATTAGATAAAGTTTATCCGAAAGGCATATTGATTTTATGATATTCCGAGAAATCTTGTAACATATTTCATATGAATTTATACATGTACATTGACCCATGACCAGATGGTGTTATATACGTGTATATTATATATATATGGGATATGAGAAAAGGTTATGGCGTTATATACGCACCACCACCTGATCAGCTGGTATCCGTTGATGATTTTGCCCACAGTGGCCGAGATGATTTGATGGGATGCCCTCAGAGGCTTGATGATGTTATGAACGCATATACCTATGCATGATATGACATTTATACGCATATGCATGTCATTTTAAATATTAATGAATCACAGAGTTATTCATACTTACATGTCGAGTTTTTTACTCCATGTTTCTCTCATGACTATTATTTACTGATTTTCATTCCTTACATACTTGGTACATTATTTGTATTGACTTCCCTTTTGCCTGGGGAGGCTGCATTTCATGTCCGCAGGTCGAGAGTCCTCCAAGTAGGCTATCAACTCAGCGAAAGATGTTGGTGTGCTACGTTTGCTCCGGAGTTGCTATCGGTTAGTATGATTAGGACATATGTTGATTAGTATGGTAGGGCTCTGTCCCAACCTTTATGACAATTATGTATTCTAAGAGGCTTGTAGACACATGTCATGTACGTAAAAGATTGTATGGCCTTGTTGGCCTATGTTCAGTATATGAGTGGTTATTTTGGCCTTATAGGCCCGTATGTCTTAAGTATAAGTTGGTATTTCATGTTGTATTCTACTTATCTCATGACAGCCTCTCCCACCAGTTATCTATGATAGTATGATACGTTATTTTGGTACTCGGTTGAGTAGGGTATCGGGTGCCCATCGCGACCCATCGGTTTGGGTCGTGACACCATTATCTAGAGATTTGGCGAACTGTTAATCATTGATAAGAATTGATATCCTTTTATGGGATTACCTTTAAGTTGTAAATACATAATTCGCAAATTCGAAGTGTTTCACTATTCCTGTGGATCGGGCCGAACGCCTCAGTGATATATATATATATATATATTATGGGATGCATCCATGGATCGGGTCGTACGACCTCGGCAGTGTATATACACGACTATATGGATCGGGCTGAACGACTTCGGCATAATCCGTGAGTAAAATCACTAAGAGTCCGAGTACCCACGAGATTACCCTCTTAATTAAACTTGGAAATTACGCAATACTTTCTTTATGACATGAGATCGGATATCTAATTGAGGGTACCTATTTGTTGAGATATCATGAGGCCTTGTGGATATTTTAATTGATAATTGATGTTAACGGATTTTGTTATTTACTGTTCCTTATTCTATTGACCCTGCTGTAATTCATGCCTATTTATGATTCCTTCATTTTATTTACTGGACTGCAATTAAGTGTCGATGTCGACCACTTGTCATTACTTCTCCGGGGTGAGACTAGATACTTACTGGGTACACGTTGATTTACGTACTCATGTGTCACGACCCAATACCTAACCTGTTGTGATGGCGCCTATCATGGTACTAGGAAAGCCAACTACTCGAACATTTCTAACACTTTCAACTTTGACATATACTAAAAAAGTTTAAATAAATAAAAATCTCAAAAAACAGAATAGAATATCATAACTCAATACATAAGTTTTCTCAAAACATGGGTGTCACTAAGTACATAAGCATATACATAATGACATAGTCTGGTACACTGTCTGGAAAGTAGAACTGAATAAATAAACTAAAAGATGGGGAAGGAGAGTCAAGGCCTACTGACACCAAACCAGCTACCTCGATGATCCCCGAATGTCTGAATTCTGTGAATCAGCACCCGCCGTGGCCGGAAACACCTGGATTTGCACATGAGGTGCAGCGTGTAGCGTGAGTACAACCAACTCAATAAATAACAAATCTAACCTTTGGACTGTAAGTAGTGACGGGTCCGAGTGTTACATCCCACACACAAATAAAAAACAGGCAGATCCAGCCCGAATGCAAATAAAACTAGGGCAGATCTAGCCAAAATGTAAATAAATTGCTAGCAACCGCGTCCACTGTGGATGTGCAGACTCCGGAGGGGCTGATCCAGCCCAAGTGCTATAATAAGCCAAATCCTGGCATGAAATAATAAAACATGCTGCGGCATGCATCCCGATCCCATGAATATTACTCATAATAGACCCTCAGCCTAACTCAATCATTAAACTTTCCAGTCTTTCGAGCTTACAAGAATCATGATAATCAGCCTAAACAATGATGATATGATGTATCAATAAAGGACAACAGAGACTGAGATATGATATGCAAATAATAGGTGTACAGAGTATAAAATGGCAAGTTTAGCAAATAGTTCAACATGTAACATGACCTCTATGGGTCCTACCAGCACCAACACGTTGCCTAATCAGGATTTCTAATATGACTGGCAGCTCAAATACTCTAACACATGGTAAAAGTAAGGGTAACAACAAGATTATTCAACTATTAAGGTCCATGGAATCGACCAAGTCACAATACTTATGGTGCACACCCACCCGCTCGTCACCTAGCATATGCGCTACCTCAATACTAATTACATAAACATAATTCAGGGTTTCATACCCTCAGAACCAAGTTTAGAACTATTATTTACCTCAAACTATGCAACTCCAAGAAGTCCTTACCACGCAAAATAGCCTGTGAATGCCTCAAATCTAGCCACAAACAATTCGATACAATCAACTTAAGCTATAGGAATCAATTCCATATGAAAATGATAAGTTCTTAATCAAAAGTCAAAAAGTCAACTCAAATGTTTACCCCTGGGCCCATATCTCGGAGTCTGATAAAAGTTACAAAATCCAAACACCCACTCAACCACGAGTCCGCACATACCAAATTTACTCAAATTCGATAACAAAATCTCGATCAAATCCTCAAAATTCGTCCTAAGGACTCTCCTCCATATTTCCCCAATATTTCAACCCAAACCACTAATCGAATGATGAAATCAAAAATATAAACATGGAATTTAACCACAACTAAGTAAGGATAACTTACCCCAATCACTCCCTTGAAAATCTCTCCAAGAATCGCCTCCAATCGAGCTCCCAAAATCAGATTTGTGGAATAGGCTCAAACCTTTATTTTTGAAATATTTAAGTTTGCCCAGATGTACCTTCTCCGCGATCGCGAAGCACAAATCCTAAGTTGCCAAACTCAGTCCCTACGCAAAAGCGGACAAGTCCACGCGAACATGATACATTACCTCTCCATACCCACATGATCGCACAAACACCCATGCGTTCGCATAGAGCAATGCGCGTGACCAGCTCCTCTTCCTTTCCTCTTCGCGATTCATTGACTGCTCCAGCTACACGATTGCGTACACCTGCTCGCGAACACATTGAGTAAAAATTATCAGTGGCCAACACCCCTTCGCGATTGCGTACCTAACCTCATGATCGCATAGAAGTAAACTAGACACTCCACACCAACAAGCTTCAGCAATCACCTAAGTCCAAATTTCACTCCGTTAACCATCCAAATAGCTCCCTCAAACTCACTCCAGTAGACTCAAGTCTTAGCGAGCCAGTCACTATAGCGGATAATTGCATGGGAGGAGAGAAAGCTTCTTCATCCATTTCTGGGCCAAATCGAGCTAACCCAAGGGCTAGGGAGATCTCTCCAAGTCAAGATGTCGATGCCCATCAAGCTTCAAATAACTTCACCATGAGAAATGAGAGATCCGACCAACTGAAAAGCTATGTCGAACACCAGTTGAACGAATATGGTGTTCCAGGTGTTCAAACTGAATCAAACCTAAGTGAAAGTGTTACTGCTACCATAGATAATGTTATCCAACCAACGTCTGTGAATTGCACTCAGCCAAAGTCTACAGCCTTGCAAAATGGTAACTGAGTTGATATGAGCAACCCAAGTGTTCGACCAAATGCCACAACCGACTCCATAGGCCTACTTGGGATAATTGAAAATGAAAATCAACTCACTAATAATAAGCAAACGCAGCAAATGAATGATGGGGAAACTATTTCATTGAAGTTGGGTGACCAAGCATCTCAATAGCCAAAGGTGATCAAGTTGATTTGATTAATCCTCTAGCGCGTCCCCCAAATGACCCCATTGACATTGCTGAGCTAGTTTTCAATCCAATCCAAAGAACCAATCTTACAATAATGTAAACCTATCACTAGAACTAAGCCACGATCAGGCTAGATCCAATCCTTCAGAGGTTTAAGCAGCCAAATACTGCCCCGACCTATACCTACAATTATTACCATTAACCCAAACCACAACAACACAAGTAACCTCATCCCAGGAAATAAGTTTAACAAACCTCCTTCAAATACTATTTTCTAGAGAAAATCACAGGTTACAAATGTTCAGGATAACCAGGGAAAGACTCACTCCAAACCTCCACAACCAAAAGTATCTGCTAATTTCTATAGACCAGCCAAATATACTGCTCCCAAAATACCTGCTCAGACCCCTCTAAGCTAAGAGCCTGTAGTTACCAATTCCACACAAACTATACTACCAAAAGATCAAGCCATCAAACCGTAAAGCACTCCTGAAACCCCCCACCCACTGTAACCCACTTACTTGCAATCAAAATGAGAGCAAAATTGGCCCAGGATAGAACTCTAATTGAATTCACCCCTCCCAAGATCACTACTAAACAAGGCAAGCCTGCAGTGATATTCAAGAAGGAATATTACATGGTCAAGTTGGCTGCCAGGTGTCAATATACCTTGGTTGGAAAATTCTCTAACACAATGACCAGGATGCAGGTCATTAGTAGAAGCTTAATTACTCAGACAGAGCTCAAAGTTGGAGTGAAGAATACTCATTTCAATTTCAAAACAGTGTATATTGATTTAGACAATGAGTATGACCATGAAACAATTTGGAACAAGCGTTATATGTATATTCAGGGTCAGATGATGAAATTTGAAGCTTGGTCTCTACTATTTAATCCAAATGAAGATTCTCCCATTGTACCTGTGTGGGTGGTGATACTTGAACTCCATGGCATGTCTATTATATAGAAATCCTCACCCCCTCTGTTATTTTCAGTAGGTAAGGCACTCGTTTTGGACTTAGCATCATTTCAAAAGACCAGAGGCAGTGTTGCAAAAATCAAAATGCAAATTAATCTTACAAAAGATAGACCCTCTCATGTATGGCTTGGTTTTGATGAAGACCAAGATGTAAATGGTGATTTCATATGGTTGGAGGTCCAATATGAGAGCTTGCCCGAGTACTGTTCTTACTACAAACACCTTGGTCACCTCTCTCATGCCTGCCCGAAAAGACTGAAAGAGGAAGATATGCAGAAACTGCTAGCTATTTCCTCTGGCTCTGCAAAGAACAATCCAGATATAAGTACAAGATCAATTGGAGCTAAATAACCATCACATCATCTTAATCAAGGTAAGCAGCAACAATAAGTGGAGCAGGATCACAGTAACACCAATAAATTCCCTAGAGACCAATTAGAGAAGATGCACCAAATCTCAGGGAATCAACCTTCAACTAAGAATTGGCAGACTCAAAAGAAAAGAAACTTCAAAGGAATTCAGCAGAATAACACCAAAAAAACACAAGTTGTTTATATCCCAAAGCAAAATACCAACAAACAAGCAGAATTACCATCACAAGAGCATCCAGCCACTCAAAGCACAGGTATAACTTCTATCAATCCTCCAGCTCCACTGGAGAGAAGTGCAGTTCTGTGGCTCAGAATCATCCCATTCCCTCTACTCCCCCTACTGTTAATGTTGATTTTATTGAAGTTATTGGAGGAAGGAAGGATGGTTAGGAGAAACCTATAGTAGTTCAGGATGGGGATCCAAATGGGGTGGATGTTCCTCATATTTTGCATGAGTCTGCTACGGCACCTGAGGACCATAGGATGGACCAAATACCCCCTGCTACCACTTCTCAATATCCAGGCATTCAGGAAACACCACAAACAGAAGCAAAGACAGGTTTGATTTCTATTTCTATTGATGGAGATCACAGAAGCAAGGTTGATAAAGGAAAGACTATTGCTACTTCAGAAATTACTACAACAAAACCAAAAAATAACCCTAGTCAGAAAAAGAGGAGGCAGATGCATAAACAAAAAAATGCACAGAAACTTCTTAGTTCTATAAGTGTTGATGGATCACAGAATCTTGGAACCAATTCTGAGGTCCTAGCTCACCAAAGAACTGATGTAATTCCAATAAATATTCAAAATAGCAACATATCTGATATAGCACAAAGGGTGGAGGGTTCTGAAAATAGGCCCGAAGCAATACTAAATGCAACTGTAACTATGGCTATCTACTTAGTTTCTAGGGAGCATTTCTCTTCCCAAGTACATGGTATGAAAATAGTAATTGAGGAATGTCAAAAATCTTTTCTAATGGGCTTGGAGAAGATGGATATAATCATATGCAATCAGAAGATGAGGCTGACATTGGTGATGAGGCAGATGATGAACACAGTGTAAAATTGGAAGAAGAGGATACATGCAATCAGCTTCTTACTGCTATTAATTGTGCCATAGATGTTGACAAAATGATTGAATCATATGGCCTGTTACCTAGAAATAAACCCCCCACTACCTCACCATATTTAAGGCTTCCAATATTATAGCACCACCAAAGTCAACCACTCCCCAAAAGTGTCCATGATTAGTATAATCATATGGAATACAAGAGGCATTAGAACTGCTGGTGCCATTGAGACACTCAGAACCTTGAAACAACTCCATAAACTTTTCTTCATTGCAGTCCTTGAACCTTTCCTTGATAGCACCCACATCAACTACTATAGAATTCAACTATCCATGCAACACTTTGCTTACAATGTTAATGATAAAATCTGGATTTCTGGGATCAGGATTTCACAGGCACAATCATTGATCATGATGAACACCAGCTGACCATGGCATTGCAACATACTGAAGCTGCAGAATCTTTCCAAATCACTGTCATCTATGCCAAATGCAAAATAACCTTGAGAAGACCTCTTTGAAAAACACTAAGACAAAAGTCTATGATATGTTCAATTCCTTACTGTGTCATTGGAGATTTCAATGTGATTGCATCTGTTGAAGAAAAGATTGGGGGTCTTCCTTACAAAATGAATAAAAACATGGATTTATTGAGCATGATTGAAGATTGTAGATCTAGGCTTCTATGGTCCAAGATACACTTGGTCAAATGGGAGAGGCCAAGGCTCTATTGTGTGGAAAAGACTGGATAGGGGATTGGTCAATGATAATTGGCTAATATCATATCCTGCAACAACTATCACTCACCTTTCCTCTGTAGGATCTGATCGTAATCCTCTTCTCTTGGAATTAAATATGAGACAGGACACATGCAAAAGATAATTTAAGTTTCTCAATTGCTGGGTTGTAAATGAGAACTTCCTTCCTCGAGTTCAGGAGGTCTGGAACAAAGAAGTCAATGGCAATGCCATGTGGATTTTTCACCAAAAGCTTAAAGCTTTGTCCAATTCCCTAAGCAAATTGTCCAGACAACAGAATGGAGATATTTTTCTGAAAGCGAAAGAATATGTACACAAGTTGAAGCAAGCTGAAATCGCCTGGGCTCAGACCAATGATGGTAATGACAGACAAAACTTTCAAGAACTTCACGCTAATTATGTGAGATATATGAAGCTAGAAGATTCCATACTAAAGCAAAAAGCACAGCTGCAATGGTTTAAAGAAAGGGATGCCAATTCCAGATATTTTCACAGCCTGATTAGAGGGAGAAGAAGGAATTTATTTATACATAAAACTAAAGATGATGAAGGAGAATAGGTTCAGGGTGATGAGGCTATTGGTGAAGCAGCATGCATATATTTTAAGAACATCTTCACTGAAACAAGAGGTGCTATTAGAGAAGACTTGTTATCCTGTATCCCATCTTTGATCACAACAGAGGACAATGAGCTCCTTACTAAAGGTTCCCACCTTGGCAGAACTCAAAGAAGTGGTCTTCTCAATGAGTCCATCAAGTGCTGCAGGACATGATGGAATGAATGGAAAGTTCTTCCAATCATGCTGGCACATTATAAAGGCTGACTTATTGAATGTGGTTCTGGACTTCTTTGGAGGTGCTACTATGCCAAAGTTCATGACCAGTGCTTGCTTAGTCCTTCTACCAAAAGTGAAATTTTCTAACTACTTTACAGAATACAAACCAATTAGCCTCAGCAACTTCCTGAACAAGATCATATCCAAAGTTATTGGTTCTAGAGTGGCTCCTATCCTTCCCAAAATAAGTTTTGCAAATTAGTCTAGTTTTGTGAAAGAAGAAGCATATCATAAAACATAATGTTGGCACATGAAATTGTTCAAGGAATTAAGAAACCTAACATTGGCTCTAATGTGGTCATCTAGCTTGGCATGGACAAAGCTTATGATAGAGTTTTCTGGGGATTTATATGCATAATGCTGAGAAGGATGGGAATTAATGAGATGATCATTGACATGATATGGAGAACAATGTCAAACAACTGTTATTCCGTCATCATAAATGGTACTAGATGTGGATTCTTTCACTCTACTAGGGGGATGAAACAAGGTGACCCACTGGCTCCCTCTTTGTTTATAATTGGAGCTGAATTACTATCCAAAATTCTCAACAACATATCCCATTATTAGTTTTTCCATGGTTTCTATATGGAGAAGAGAGGTCCACAAATCAATCATTTGATGATATCATCATCTTCACATCTGGCACCAGGAGTTCTCTAAAGAAAATCATGCAGATCCTCAGTAAATATGTGGAAACTTCTGGTCAACAGATCAATAAACAAAAGAGTCACTTAATGACCTCTCCATCTGCCTTCAATTCTACTGTCAAAAGAATTCAGCAAGTAACAGATTTTAAGAAGAAATAGTCTCCAATCACCTATCTAGGTTGTCCTCTCTACACTGGCAGAATGAGAATTATGTACTTCAATTCCATTGTAGCCAAAGTTGTAGGTCGGATCAAAGGATGGCAAAGTAGAGTTCTCTCATATGGAGGAAAAGCAACATTGATTAAATATGTACTATAGTCTATGCCCCTTAATATTCTTTCAATACTCTCCCCTCCCCAAACTGTCTTGAAGCAGATTAAAAAACTGGCTGCTAATTTCTTCTGGGGCATGGAAAAAGACAGGAAAATATATCACTGGTCATCTTGGCATAAGCTATCATTTCCTATGGTTGAAGGAGTAATTGGTTTTAGAACAATGGAAGATGTCTGTCAATCAATGAGATTCAAATAGTGGTGGATATTTAGAACTAATACCTCTCTCTGGAACAACTTTCTTAGAGCTAAATACTACCAAGGATCATACCCAATTTCTAATAAATGGGACACAGGACAATCACAAACTTGGAAGAAGATCATGACTAACAAAAAAGAAGCAGAGAAATATATTCAATGGCGGTTGCACTCTGGAAATTGTAGCTTTTGGTGGGATAACTGGTTGGGTACATGTGCACTTGCTAATTACAGAAGTGAAGGGAATAGACCAGGTAAAATTACAGTTTCCCATTTCTGGGAAAATGGACAGTAGAACCTTCAAAAGTTGAACAGAAATGCTCTACCTCATATGATCCACCTCATCATGCAAACTCCCATCCATTATATGCCACAGTCCCAAGATCAACCCATTTGGACACCCAAAGTAATATGTAAATTCATCTGTGCTTCTGCATGGGAAGTGATAAGGAACATGAAGCAACCCAACTTCACCAACAAAATGACCTGGCATTAAAGGATCCTATTCAAGTGGTCCTTTTGCTTGTGGAGGGCCCTCAGAAACAAGTTGCCAATAGATGACATGGTAATATCATTTGGTAACCCTACTATTACGAGATGTGTATGTTGTATCAGACTTGCAACTGAATTAATCACATTTTCAGTAGAGGCAACTTTGCAACATTTGTCTGGAAGAAATATGGAGGGCCAGTTAGAATCAAAACTGAAAATATACCACTAAGACTGCTTCTTATGAACTGATGGCTACAAAAGAGAAACAATGAGGTTCAGAAGTTAATCCTGGATACAATTGCTATCATCATTTGTTGGAATTTGTGAAAGAATAGATGCTCTGGAAAGTATGGAGGAAAGAAGTCTTTTATAACTAGAGTCATTTTTCCCATTATTTATGACATTCACCTGCTGGTTCATGCAACTTACCCTGCTATCAGATGGCCTCAAAGATGGGTGGATCTTTTTTATATCATTGAGGCTATCAAGCATTGCACTAC
The DNA here is from genome assembly GCA_000715115.1 of Nicotiana otophora. Lineage (NCBI taxonomy): Eukaryota > Viridiplantae > Streptophyta > Magnoliopsida > Solanales > Solanaceae > Nicotiana > Nicotiana otophora. The sequence goes on along the minus strand of AWOL01S0024805.1, from coordinate 10,194 downwards.
CACTTAACAGTTTATTTGGACTACACCAAATGCCAATTTTGTTAAAGTCATCTCTGATGGTAGTACACTGACTAATCCATGAAAGATAGGTGGTGGGGCCGTCATTAGAAATCACCTAGGGGAGTTTCTTCAAGCAATTACATGTCCTTTGGGTGAAGGTACCAACAACCTTGTAGAAATAGAAGCTGCTTTCATTGGTATCCAGTGGCGTATTGCCAATGTATACAACAAAATTCACCTTGAAACAGACTCAGCTATGCTGATCAATTGGCTGACAACCAACTTTGATCCTCCTTGGGCTTTAAAAATGAATCTACAAAAGCGAAGAAACATGTGTCTTCAATGTGAAGAAGTTCATTACTCACACGTATACAAAGAAGCCAACTATCCTGCAGATGCTTTGTCCAATATTAGACATGACTTGCCTGCATTAACTCACTTCACCGGTGTCAACACATTGCCTACTCATATCAGGGGGCAATTTCAATTGGACTTCCTGAATACCCCTGCTTTTAGGCACAAGAAAACACACAACATTATCCCACCACCTCACCTTTATTCTACTACATCTCATGATTATGACTAAAATAGGATTTGTAAAAAAGCATCATTGCAGTCCCCATATATCCAAATCCATGAAAGACCAAACTCCAACACTCTTGGAAATGGACACTCACTCCAGTTTTTCACAAACATGTTTGTTCTTTTGTGCAGGTTCTCTAAGCACACTTCTAACAATTCAATGTTATAAGAAGTGTTGTACTTCGATCCTCTCATACCCAATACTCACCCAACCCATATACTTTAACCTACCACACCTACAGCCACCGGTACACTACTCCAATAATAACACACAACCTTTATTTCATCCTCATCCCTCCCAGTCTTCTAAGTTCACCTACAAATGTAGTAGAGACCATTTCCTTCTTCTAGACTCCCCCCTTCCCTTATTTTTAAACACCCATTAGAGAATCTAAAGAAAAATGCAAGCATATAAGCATCACCACAAAAATAGTTTTTTCAATAACTTTGCTTCCTTTTTTGCAGGTACAATTCACTATGGTATACTCAATCATTTGACTTACACTCTGTGTGTGGTATTAGCAATCTCAAGGCTCATCCTACTGAGTGTTAGTCAAAGGTTCGCAATATTCCATAAACCTCGTGCAATTTGAAAGAGAGGATTCTGTAGCATGTATCTGTAGAAGAAACTATCTCATCCCACCAACTATAACTCCACCGGACAAGCCTTCAGATGCCACAAGAACCTGAGAGCAACACTCCATACTCATACACATAAGAACAAGAACAACAATGGTCATATCATACAACAATTCTCCTATACAGCAAGCAATACCACAATCATTCATTGGAAGCAAGGCAATGGTGCCCCTTTACTACTAATCTGTTTGTTGATTTTTGCAGGTACAATTGACAGGTCCAGATCACTGGTGCATTTCCAAGGTGTGGTATTAGAATCCCAGATGCTCAATATATTGGAAATACATCAGTATTTTAGGGGTTGTCTTGGTAATCCTTCCAATGCCACACATATTTTTGGGTACAACAGGTCCACTCTCAGGCTTCAAATGCTAGGTCCTCACAAGAACACAACTAGGGGCTCAAACCTTGGCCATCATACCAATACTGTTACCAGAGTTCAACTCCAGAAGTCTACATACTGCATCAGTCTTACATTGGAGAATGAAGTGTTTAGTTTCTATACCAATTATCAACTGTTACAAGTCCATTTCCTCTCCACTGTTTTCTAGATAAATACACCAAGGATAAGCTCAATCTCTTCTGTCTGCTGCATTCTTTAGAGGCAGGATGATGAGTCAAATACAAGGATTTTAGTCATCATTGTCTTCAAATTGGCTTTCTTTGCTCTCATTGTCAAAGTTAAACTGAAGACAGATTGTACCATACACATATGCTTTTTCTCATGTTTTAAAGGGAGAATACACTTACCTTCTAGATGTAGGTTATTTTGTTTCTGGAAGATGTATTCCCAAACTGGTTACATAATTGCCTTGGAATCAATTGTTTGTATAGTTGACCTAGATTCATTTCATACAGTTTTTGTATACCCAATTGTCTGCCAACTATGGATAGGCAATTGGCATTTCATTATAGGTCTAACTTCACTCATTATACATAATTCAATTGATTGTCTATTTTGGATAATCAATTGTTTATCCACCATATATTTGGAGGCAAGGTCCATGTCCCTCTCCTTTGTTGTACTACTTGTTATTTTGTATATCGAAATTACCTCTAGGCACAAGGTCTAGTGGATTTAAACAAATAAAACACATCCAAAATCCACCCGAGGCCCCCAGGACCTCAACCAAACATACCAACAAGTCCTAAGTGTTACATCTCGCATTTTCGTACGTTACAGTTTTGTCATAATTTTGATCGACGTAAGCTCGGGGATGAGATTATCTTGAGGTTATACATATTTATTCTATTTTATAACAAGCGATAAGTACGTGCCGTAAAGGATAAAGGGTAAGCGAATTAAAGGAAGTGTGTTTCGTTGAAGGTTGTCAATTTGGGATAAAATAAGGTCCGAGCCATAATACCCGGTATTTATGGACTAGTGCTATACAAGGTACCCCATGACCACAATAGTAGGGTACGTAAAGTGTATTAAAATGGAGTAGTATATTTAGTAATTTGAGATAATTCTTAATTCTATGGGTAATTGGTTAATTATTGGTTAATGGGAGATTAACTATTTAATTAAGGAATGGCTGGATAAGACTAACCCTCCTCCCACGTGGCAGCACCCCCCATCCCCATGTATGACTCTTAAGTCATTAATATATGTGGCAAGATTAAGAGATGTGATAATTTGGCAAGTCTTATAACGTGAGTCACATTATTCATTTAATGAAAGAGATACATTTTTAAGTATTAGGAACATGAGTCATTAGTCACATATTCATCTAAGGACAGAGATCCCATTTAACTCTTATCAACGTGAGTTCCTCATAAACGTGAGTTCTTCAAAGGGCAGAACAATTCCATACCAAAATCAGATAACGTTGGTTGTTGATTCTGTAAAGCGTAAATTGCAAATTCTAAGTAAATCAGTTCAGGTATGTTAAGGCTATCCTTTCTTTTTTTTGGCATGACCTATACGACACTAACGAAACGAGCAAATGCACAATTTCCATAAATGACTATTCATAGAAATATAAGGGGTGTCTATATTATTGATTTCCCATGTGAATTATTATTATATCTTCTGTTCATGGGTCTCAGAAAAATACGTATTTGATAAAATTTATCCGACATGCATATTATTTTTATGACATTCCGAGAAAATCTTATTAACGTATTTCTTATGCGTTTCATGCATTTATACATGTACATTGACCCATGACCAGATGGCATTATATACGCATATATTATATGTATATGGGATATGGAAAAAGGTTATGGCGTTATATACGCACCACCACCTGATCAGCTGGTACATGTTGATGATTTTGCCCACAGTGGCCGAGATGATATGATGGGATGCCGTTATGAACACCTATACTCATGCATGACACGACAATTGTACGCACGTGAATGACATTATAAATGTTTCAGGATTTACAAGTCTTTTAGGCTTGCATGCGTAATTCTTTATTCCATGTTTCATCTATGACTTTTGTGTACTGATTTTTATGCCTTACATACTCAGTACATTATTCGTACTGACGTCCCTTTTTGCCTGGGGATGTTGTGTTTTATGCCCGCAGGTACAGGTAGACAAGAAGATGGTCCCCCTTCTTAGAATCCTTGATCAACGAGAGTTGGTGTGCTCTATTTGATCTGGAGCAGTTTTGGATTTTGGTACGATAGGTTTGTTTACATATATGGGTATGACGGAGCCCAGTCCCGTCCTTGTATAGTTGTATATTCTGTTAGAGGTCTGTAGACAGTCATGTATAGTTGGGTAGTATGTGGCCTTGTCGGCTTCCAGGTTTGGACATGTAGTTGTCTATAGCAGCCTTGCCAGCTCGCCCTACGTATTTCGCACGTATATGTATATAGGTCTTTTGGACAGGTTTTCCTCACGCATGTTATTCTCGTAATTTAGCAGATGTTATTCATGTTCATATATTAGTCGCATGCTTAAGGGTGTTCGACAGGTAGGACTCGGGCACTCGTCGCGGCCCATCGATTTGGGTCGTGACACTAAGTCATCATACGAACTGTCTCTAAGTGTCAAATCATATCAAACAACGCTAAAATCACGAATCGCGCATCGATTCAAGCCTAATGGACATATGAACTTCCAACTTCTACATTCGATGCCGAAACCTATCAAATCAAGTCCGATTGACCTCAAATTAAGCACACAAATCACAAATGATACAACGGACTTGCTTCAACTCCCGGAACCCCAATCCGAGCTCGGTAACCACAAAGTTAACTCTTAGTCAAACTTCTAATTTTCCAACTTTCGTCATTTCAAGCCTAATTCATCTACGAACCTCTAAATCACTCTCCGGACACACACCTAAGTCCAAAATCACCCAACGGAGCTAACCGAACCATCAAAACTCTATTACGGAGTCGTTTACACCCAAGTTAACATCCGGTCAACCCTTTTAACTTAAACTTTCAACCTTGAGACTAACTGTCTCAACTTATTCCGAAATATCCTCGGAACTAAACCAACTACCCCGGCAAGTCGCATAGAAACTAATAAGCATAAAATGAGCAGTAAATAGTGGAACATGGTTACAACACTCAAAATAAAATGGTCGAGTTATTACATCCCCCCCCCCCCTCTTAAATAAACGTTCGTCCTCGAACGGGTCTAGAAACGAACTTGGAGTGTCAAATAGGCATGGATATCTGTTCCGCATCTCCCGCTCGATCTCCCAAGTAGCCTGCTCAATTGGCTGAGCTCTTCACTGCACCTTCACTGAAGCTATGTCTTTTGACCTCAACTTTTGAACCCGCTGATCCAAAATGGCCACCGGCTCCATATCATAAGTCAAATCTCCATCCAACTAAACCGTGTTGAAATCCAAAACATGAGACGGATCGCCGACATACTTTTGGAGCATAAAAACATGAAATACTGGATGAACACTCGACAAAGAAGGCGGCAAATCAAGCTTGTAAGCCACCTCTCCAATCCTTTGAAGCACCTCAAACAATACAATATACCGAGGGCTCAACTTGCCATTCTTTACGAACCTCATAACACCCTTCATGGGTGAAACCTTGAGCAGTAATTTCTCCCCAACCATGTAAGAAACATCGCGAACCTTCCGATCGGCATAACTCATCTGTTTAGAATATGCCGTGTGAAGATGATCATAAATCAATTTAACCTTGTCCAAAGCATCCTGAACCAAGTCAGAACCCAATAGCCTAGAATCACCCGGCTCAAACCATCCCACTGGAGATTGACACCATCTCCTATACAAAGCCTCAAACGGAGCCATCTGAATGCTCGATTGGTAGCTATTATTGTAGAAAACCTCTACGAGTGGTAGAAAATCTATGACACAAGCGCGTAGCATATCCTCCAATATCTGAATAGTGTGCTCGATTTGCCCGTCCGTTTGATGGTGAAATGATGTACTCAACTCAACCTGTGTGATCAACTATCGCTACACGACTCTCCAGAACTGTGATGTAAATTGCATGCCCTGATCTGAAATGATGGATACAGGCACACCCTGAAGGAGAACAATCTCACAGATGTAAATCTTCGCCAACCGCTCCAAAGAATAAGTAGTCCCAACATGAATAAAGTGCACAGACTTGGTCAACCGATCCACAATCACCCAAATAACATCAAACTTCCTCAAAGTCCATGGGAGTTCAACTACAAAATCCATGGTGATACGCTCCCATTTCCACTCCGGAGTCTCAAGCCTCTGAAGCAATCGGTCCAGTCTCTGATGCTCATACATTACCTTTTTATAGTTTAGGCACCGAGCTACAAACCCCACTACATCCTTCTTCATCCTCCTCCACCAATAGGGCTACCTCAAGTCCTGGTACATCTTCACGGTACCCGGATGAATGGAATACCGCAAATTGTGGGCCTCCTCAAGAATCAACTCACATAGCCCATCTACATAAGGCACACAAATCCGACCTTGCATCCTCAACACCCCATCATCCCCAATAGTAACATCGTTGGCATCACCGTGCTGAACCATGTCCTTAAGGACAAGCAAATGAGGATCATCATATTGGCGCTCTCTGATACGATCATATAGGAAAGACCGAGAAACCATACTAGCTAGAACCCGAGTGGGCTCCGAAACATCTAATCTCATGAACTGGTTGGCCAAGGCCTGAACATCAACTACAATAGGTCTCTCACCAATAGGAATGAATGCAAGGCTACCCATACTCACTGCCTTTCTACTCAAGGCATCGACCACCACATTGGCCTTCCTGGAATGATACAAAATAGTAATATCATAGTCCTTTAGCAGCTATAACCATATTCGTTGCCTCAAGTTTAGATCCCTTTATTTGAACAAGTGATGAAGACTTCGATGATCTATAAATACCTCACAAGACACATTGTAGAGATAATGCCTTCAAATCTTCAATGCATGAATGATGGCAGCCAACTCCAAATCATGAACATGGTAGTTCTTCTTATGAGGCATCAACTGACGTGAAGCATAAGAAATCAGTCTACCCCCTGCGTCAAGACACACCCAATACCAATCTGAGAAGCATCACAATATACTGTATACGAGTGTGATGCTGAAGGCAAAGCTAAAACTTGAGTTGTGGTCAAGTCATTCTTGAGCTTCTGAAAGATGTTTTCACACTCATCCGACCAACTGAAAGTAGCACCCTTCTGTGTCAATTTGGTCAAAGGCGATGTGATATGCGAGAAACCCTCCACGAATCGACGATAATAACCAGCAAAGCCGAGAAAGCTCCGAATCTCTGTGTCTGAGGACGGTCTGGGCCAACTCTGAACCACTTTTATCTTCTTTGGATCCACCTTAATTCCCTCATTGGACACCACATGCCCCAAGAATGCCACCGAACTAAGCCAAAACTCACACTTGGAGAACTTGGTATAAAGCTTCTCCTCCCTCAGCCGCTGTAGTACAATCCTCAAATACTGAGCACACTCCTCTTGGCTACGCGAGTTCACCAGGATATCATTAATGAATACTATGACAAATGAGCCGCGATACGGCTAAAATACACTGTTCATCAGATGCATGGATGCTGCTGGTGCGTTGGTCAGCCCAAAAGACATCACAATGAGCTCATAGTGACCATAACGGGTCCTGAATGCCATCTTTAGAATATCGGAGTCCCAAATCTTTAACTGATGATACCCAGACCTCAAATAAATCTTAGAGAACACCCTCTCTCCCTGAAACTGGTCAAATAGATCATCAATACGTGGCAAAGGATACTTGTTCTTAATTGTAACTTTGTTCAACTACCTATAGTCGATGCACATCCACATAGTACCATCCTTCTTCTTCACAAACAGAATCAGTGCACCCCAAGGCGACACACTAGGCCTAATAAACCCCTTATCAAGAATTTCCTAAAGCTGCTATTTTAATTCCTTCAACTCAGCTGGTGCCATATGATACGAAGGAATAGAAATGGGATGAGTGCCCGGCACCAAGTCAATACCAAAGTCAATATCCCTCTCGGATGGCATGCCCAACAGGTCTACAGGAAACATATCCGGAAAGTCTCACACCACTAGAACAAAATCAATAGTAGGGGTATCAGTACCAACTTCCCTCATAAAGGCCAGATATGACAAATATCCCTTCCAACCAACCGTTGGGCCTTCAAATATGAAATCACCCTGTTGGGAACATAATCTAGAGAACCTTTCCACTAGATCTTTGGCAACCCCTACATCGCCAGTGTTACGGTCTTAGCGTGACAATCAATAATAGCATGACATGGAGACAACCAATCCATACCCATGATCATATCGAAATCAACCATACTAAGCAATAAGAGATTAACTCTACTCTCCAATCCCTCAATCGTCACTACACATGACCGATATATATCGTCCAAAATAATAGTATCGCCCACTAGCGTAGATACATGAACATATGAAACTAAGGACTCACGGGGCATATCCAGGTAACGAGCAAAATATGATGATACATACGAGTAAGTGGAACTAGGGTCTAATAATACAGAAGCATCCTTGTGGCATACTGGGACAATACTTGTGACCACTGTGTCTGAGGCAACGACATCTAGCCTGGCAGGAATAGCATAGAATCGAGCCTGACCGCCACCTGATCAACCTCCCCCTCTTGGGTGACCTCTAGCTGCCTGAACCCCACCCCGAGCTGGCTGGGCAGGTGGTGAAGTAATTGGTACTGAAGTCGTGGCCTGACTCCTCTCCTGACCTAGACCTCCCATAAGGCGGGGACAAAACTTCTTCACATGAACCAATTCTTCATACTCGAAACATCCCCTCTCGGAAAATGGTGGCAAATATTGAGGCGAACCCCAAGAACCAAAATAACTACTAGAAGAACCTGGTGCAGATGATCCCTGAATTGAAGGTGTGTGAGACGAACTCTGAGCTGGGAGAGTACTGAGAGATGACTGACCCGGTCTAGCACTGTATGAACCATGGCTAGATGATGCGCGATGATGAACTAGATGAGACATCTGAGCGGGCCTATAAGGACAACCCCTGCTGTGGTAGGACTGTCCCCCAGAAGGAACACCACTGAAACCATCCGAACCATGAGGCCTCTTAGACTCCCTCTCCTCACGCTCCTAACTATGAACCATCTCTAGCCACCAAGCAATATCAACCACATCATTAAGCGTAGCACTTGATACACTGTCCCTAGTCATAACAAAATGATATTGATAGTAGAGTCTATCAATGAACCTCCTAATCCTCTCCCTCTAAGTGGGAACCAACCAAACTGCGTGACGAGCCAACTCTGAAAATCTCATCTCATACTAGGTCACAGACATGCCATCCTAACGTAGCTACTCGAACTGTCTGCGCAGTTCCTCCCTACTGATTGTGGCATAAACTTCTCCAAGAAGAAAATGGTGAACTCATGCCATGTAAGTGGTGCTGCACCGACTAGCATGCACCTCTCATAAGCCTCCCACCATCTGAAAGCAGCCTCAGTAAATTGAAAGTAGTGAATGAGACCCCACTAGTCTCCAGAAAACCCGTCGTGCAAAGAATCCGCTGGCACCTATCCAAGTAGTCATGGGCATCCTTTGACTCAGCCCCACTGAATGATGGAGGCTGGAGCCTTCCAAATCTCTCTAGTCTCCTCTGCTCATCATCAGTCATAACGGGACCCATCTAGGCCTGAGCAACTATAACCGACTGGGCTAGTAGTACCCACGGTGTCTGAAGTCCCTGCATTACCTACTCTAGAGTACGGGCGACAGGAATTTAGGTACCTCCCCCGGCCTGAGATTTGGCTGGCACGGTCTGAACAGAAACCGCCTGAGCAAGGCTAGCGCACACAGTCAAAATCTGAGCCAAAGCCTACTGAAGGCCTAGAATCACAATGGGCACAACATCTCGAACCTACCCCTGAGCTGGAGCAACTAATGGATCTACTACCGCTACTCTAGCTGCTGTACGAGCTGCACCTCTGCCTCTACCGTAACCCCTACCATATCCCCGGCCTCTCATAGCCCTAGTTGGTGGTACTAGTGGTTGTCCGTCCTATCCGGTGGCACCTATCCTCTCCATCTTTAAGAGAATAGAATGGCAGAAATTTAGTTCCTAGAATCAAAAAACCCGCACGACAAGAATACATTAATGTGAAGTTTCCTAAGGGTTCAGTATCCTCTCGAAGATAAGTACAGACGTCTCCGTACCGATATGCAAGACATTACTAAATCTGCTCATGACTCGTGAGACCTATGTAACCTAGGCTCTGATACCAACTTGTCACGATCCAAAACCCATATAGTTGTGATGGCACCTATCATGGTACTAGGCAAGCCGACTACTCAGACATTTCCAATACTTTCATCTTTGAAATAAACTAAAAAAATTTAAATTAATAAAAATCTCATAAAACGTAATAGAATATCATAACTCAATATATATAAGTTTTCCCAAAACCGGGGTGTCACTGAGTACATGAACATCTACATAATGACATAGTCTGGTACTCTGTCTGGAAAGTAGAACTGAATAAATAAATTGAA
>AWOL01S0024803.1:61433-82185 GCA_000715115.1 Nicotiana otophora | reverse complement strand
CATTATCTATTGAAACTGACATTATTTTATCACTAATGCAAAAATATCTACAAATATCCGTAATCGTGCTAAAAATAAACTGCCTTGTGTGACGTGAATTAATTATTCTATAAGCAATAATGCGCTTTTGCATTATCCAATCCTCATCAATCCAATGACTCGTAACAGTAAGGTAATCACAATCATTACCACTTCTACCAATATCAGTTGTAATCGCAACACGACAATTTATATGAGTAAATAAATAGAGCAAATATTGTTCATATTCATGTTTATATTTATAAATATCACTCTTTACGGTTGTGCGAGAAAAACCTTTATAAGTAGGATTATAAACTTTTCTAATATGATGCACAAAGTGAGGGTTAGAAGGAAAACTATAGGGTAAGCACATAACAGTAACCGGTTTTGCCAATTCTTCCCTATCTTTATTTGGATCATAATATAAAATACCATCGGTAACAGTGTTAATTCCCAATTGAAATTGATTTGACCCGGTACTAAGGTCAGCCTGACTAGGTGCACTTGTCCGCTCGGCCAAAGCTTTCATATGAAAATATCTAGCTTTATCTTGAGGGTGTAGCAATATGTGTCTAGTCAAACTTTCTCTCCCCCCCGACTTCCAACATATTTAAAAACTAACTCTTTGCCACAAGTTTTACACGTAACCCTATGTAAAAAATGGCCAAACAACAGATGTTTCTGCCCGTTTAGAAGGTTGTCTAGAAAAAGTAGGGGCAGTAACAGGAGGGTCAGACGGAGGGTCATTTGGATTATTATTAGTTGTGTTAACTTCAGGAGCAGGACTAGTGGGTGTATCGTCATCCGGTTGCGTTTCATCAAAATCTATTTCTTCATCATCATTTTCATCAATAGTTGAATTACCATAAAGAGCATTCATATATTCATGGTTTAATTGTTCACCGGGTGCAATATTATGGCAAAATTGACTCTCGATAAATTATAATAAACTATTATCGCTATCAAGAATAGAAGGTGTAGGACGGGTAACAGGTTTGGCCGGGGAGCCGGGGGAAGTGGAGGAGGAACAGATTGGCCACTAGATTTACCACTCTTGGATTTTTTCTTATTTTTACTAAATATCTTTTTTAGGGAATAAGCCATCTTAATTAATCAAGCAAAGTAAATAAAACAAACAAAACTATAATATTAAAACTTAAGAGTTGGAACGAGTTTACCGAATTGACGAACAACTTGTTGAAAAATAATTATCGTTGAAGACTTGAAGACTTCAATTCACCAACTTCACAATTTTGCACAAATTGTAACAATTAAGTAAGCAATTATAGAAGAATATTAGAGAGAGATTGATGATTTTGTGAGAAAAATGAAAGAACGAGGGGGTATTTATAGTTGAAAATAGGAAAAAGGTGTAATTATAAAAAGTTTGGGGTTAAATGGCTATTTTATAAATAGCCAACGGCTATTTTGGCAGACCAAACGGTTAGTTTTTAAATGGTCAAACGGTCAAATTTGTAGAATATTCTTTTTTTACTAACAAATTACACACAGGCTTTTGTCCCTTAGTATTTGGGACCACGTAGTCTTGTAGGTGTTTAATTTAGGGATATATGAGATTGGTGTTATGCTTTGCGTCTGGGTCATTAGCTGATATCACAACATAAATGTTAATATTTCTATAATTCTCATTAATTGCAATGATGATATCCCACTTCAGTTTTCTTTTCCTTTTTCGTTTCATACACAATTGTAAAATATTGTTACTCATTGTCAATAGTAAGTGAGACTTTCCAATATTCTTTTAGGTCTATTATTTTGGACAATTATAGAAGTTTATTATTCAATACTAATATATAAAAGCCAAAAGAAAATCTCACGTTTACGATATTGACATTTATGTGTAGTTTTTGACGGTTGTTCATTTTTTGTAAAATTGTATAAATGTTTTTTTATGTACTATATTTGATGAATAAAAAACATTTAGAACTTGGGAGAACCTTGGTCAAGCCCATAATCCTTATGGCGAGCCAGATGAAACATTAAGAAGTTATGCCCAAATCCAAACACTCTTCAACCTGAGATCTCCGTACTAGTTTCCGCAAAATTGCTCTTGCCTAGAAATTTTCTTTATAACTCACATAACCAACAATCTCCAATTGAGATTTCGAGCTAATCGATCATAGAGTTATCGGCCAACAAACAAAACGAGTTTTCATTCACGAATAATCAAGCTTTAACAAAGAATATCAAATTCTAGATCTTCATAAACGATTAATGTTAGGAGCTACACTATTCAAAAAAAAAGATAATAGCAAAAGGATGTTAATCAAGAACCGATACACATGTGACTTTTAGTAAGTCCATTAGCTGACACTTCAAATTAAATTAATAAGGTTATAATTTGAATTTTATATATCTCAATAGAGTTATCCAACATAGTGTAAAATTCTTTTAGCATTATTAAGTCACTTAAAGAATATTTATAGGTAATATAAATTTATAATTTTGAAAATAAAATCAATTAATTGCTACAATAAGTTTCCTACACTAACGACGCGTATTATTTAAACTCGTCCCCAATATACTGCTTATTCAGTTGGATTTCTCCTTATCTCAATTAACTTTGTTAATTTTTTTTTTAAAAAAAAGTAGATAAATTTGGCGAGGTTAAAGGATAAGTCCTAGAAAATATGGAGTCATCTACAAAATATATCCATAATTTTTCGTATTCCGGATTCAGTTTATTTTATCTCAATCCAGTAACTACCTTATATTCTTACTCTTGTCACCTTTTTATTTTCCTATTAACTTGTTCCTTTTGTTTTTGTCTTGCATAAAACGTATTATTACAATGGGAGAAGTTTCATTGGTCAAACATGAAGAATTACCTGTTCCAATTTACTCTACACTGGAGCCTGTTTATGGCAGTGAATCACAACTCAAAGAAGCTGAAATTCGGTTCAAGAATTTGAAGTCCAAGTTTATTGACTTCTTTGGCCACTCTCCTGATATTTACGCACGATCCCCAGGTTAATTCAAACATTCAAAATTTTTATGTTAGTTATATACAAATTGTTGAATTCCCTTAACATAGGTGGACGTTATTTTTTATATATATATATATATTTTAATCTCCTTATCGAATTCCTGGCTTTGGCATTAGGTTCATATCTCAAGTGTGTATATTCTTTTAATCCCCTCGATTAAATTTCTGGCTCCGTCACGGAATGTATAGTTGTATACTCCTATATTTGTGTGACACACACACTGTCATATCATATAAGTCAAATTAATTTTAAACTTGATTTGATTTCAATTAATTGAGATTAAGTTTTAATCATGTTAATATGTTATGGTTAGGTCCATTGCTTTTTAAGAGTTTCTTATATGCCACTAGAAAGAATAGAGAACTTTTATAGTAATACTTTTCCTATTTTGGATTTTTATCTTATAGGAGTAGTATATACTTTGATTGATACGAGATTAAATAGAGCGACATGGACGGTGATAATTTATATATGGAAATTGCTTGGGATTAAGGCATATTTGTTGTTATGTCTATTCACACACCTTTTTTCACATAGAAATTGGTTGGCACTAAGAATTCTAGTTCATTATAGTATTTAACTCTCTTTTTTTAATTCTAATATGATGTTTGAGTCAAATTGATTTTTAACATCTTAAACTTTTTATTCATTTGAAAACTTTGCATTTAAACTTTCATGTTGATGTCTTTATGGTTAAATATGTAGGAAGAGTGAATTTGATTGGAGAACATATTGACTATGAGGGGTACTCTGTATTGCCAATGGCGATTCGACAAGATACAATTATGGCTATAAGGAAGCGCGATAGTAATGAGTCTGAGAAACTTCTTCGAATTGCAAATGTAAATGGTGACAAGTACTCTTTGTGCACTTACCCTGCTGATCCACTGCAGGTATTGCATTATTGATTATCATATTGTTATTTATTTATTTTGTTTAATGGTGACATGAGTTGAGCTTAAATGGAGAAGTGAGTATTCATATAACCGATCCTAACTTGTTTGGCACTGAGGTGTAGTTGTTGTTATATTGTTACTATTGCTGGTATTAGAAGCATAGCATTGGTTGCTCTATATTTTAAATATTTGCATTCTATATGGAATTTCGTCTTGGCGTAAAGGGTAAGACTTCATACAATAGACCCTTGTGGTCTGACCCTTCCCCGGGCACCGAAGCCTAGCGGGACCTTAGTGTACCGGGCTGCTCTTATGCCCTTATTTATGTATTCTGTCTGGAATTTCAGTTGGTGATACATTTTCATATGTGAAGAGTTCATTAAAATTTGTTGGGGTGGGGAGATGGGAGTTTCTTGATTCACTACGGATGGCGGAAAATGAAAGAAAGGGAAAAAGATATGGAGTCTGATGGATCTTGAGCATTTTTGTTACCTTTTCCCTGCATTCTTAATATTAATTACTTCCATATTTGCAGGACATTGATGTGAAAAACCACAAATGGGGTCATTATGTCATTTGCGGGTAAGAATTTGCTATTTATTGGTTTTTCTTGTTACATGGTTTTATGAAGGTTTTAGAAGCATATTGATGGCCACAAAGTTTTATAGTTTTAGTACTCATACTCTTGGGAGATAAGGACTGCTAGAAGTTTGAATTATGGGAAAAATGAAACCTTTTCATATATTTTTCTGATGGTAAAAGATGATAAGCAATGTGTTACAGGTACAAGGGTTTCTATGAGTATGTCAAATCGAAAGGAATCGATGTTGGTGAACGAGTCGGACTTGATATTGTTGTTGATGGTACAGTTCCGACAGGTATATGCCTTACTATCTTAGATCAATGTCTGTGTACCAGTCAGTTCTTTGTCATATTTCAAATATAATGAAGTCACGAGTTCAAACCGTGGAAACAGCCTCTTGCAAAATTACAGGATAAGGCTGCGTATAATAGACCCCGCGCATAGCGGAAGCTTAGTGCACCGAGCTGCCCTTCTTTTGTCGTGGATTTAATTTTGTCGATGCAGGTTCTGGTCTATCAAGTTCTGCAGCACTTGTTTGCTCTTCCACTATTGCTATAATGGCTGCATTAGGTGTAAACCTACCCAAGGTAATGTATATCTTCTAAACTGCTACAAAATGACTTATGAGCCTATAGTATTAATTAGACATGCTCCTTTTCCTCTTAAGGTGAAGGAAAACATTGTGAATTTTGCTCCTTTTTATCCCCTTTCAGTAGAAAAGTGACAATTTTGCTTTTTCCTGCAGAAAGAAATTGCACAACTTACTTGTGAATGTGAACGGCATATTGGCACACAGTCTGGTGGAATGGATCAGGTATTGTTTTTGAACTCTACATTTTGATATATCGTTTAGTCATATGTGTATCTTTGTGCTGAAAACCGGTTAAGTTTTTTGCAGGCCATATCTGTTATGGCACAATCTGGAATTGCTGAGCTGATTGATTTCAATCCTATTCGTGCAACGGATGTACAACTACCTACTGGTGGTTCTTTTGTAATAGCCCATTCGTTAGCTGAATCACAAAAAGCAGTTACTGCTGCTATTAACTACAATAATCGGGTTGTTGAATGTCGTCTAGCTGCAGTAAGTTTATTTCATCCTTCCCGTCATAGATTGCAGTGTTTTCAAGCACAAATGATCAATGTGTCTCCGCAACACGTAGTTCTCTACTTATCTGTTTACCACTGATTTTCTGAAAGTTGCTTTCATAAATGTACTAATGCAACAATTTAAAGCTTGAATCTTATTAGTCATTGAGCTACGCCAATGACTTCTAGATTCATTTTGCTTTAGCATTGCCGCATCTCAGTATGCTAGCATTTGAAAAATAGTAGAATAACCTATTTGAATAGAATTTAAGTTATATACACTATGAACGATAGGAAAAGAACTTTTACACTATAATTCTATGTTAACCTGTTGTAGCAGGTTAGTTATAAAGTCAAACCTCTTTATAGCAGCTTTATTTGTTCCGATATCTTTTGACTGCTTTAGTGAAGCGCCCTTATAGAGGACCACATATATCATAACATAACATAATAAACGGTTCCAAGAAAAACTTGACTTTTATAGTGAATGACTATTATATGAGGATGTCGTTATAGAGAAATTTGACTGTATTCCCACTTATTATGAACGGTTACCTATAGTCATCCTTTAAATGATTTGATAGCGTAAAAATCTATTTTATACTATCAGTGGATAAAAGTTAAACTCGTCGGAATATGCCTGATAGATTAACTCGTTCTCAATTTGCTGCTTTCCCCACCTTGATGGCAGCCGTTTGATCTTTTACAGATTGTATTGGGCATAAAGCTGGGAATGGAACCGCAAGAGGCAATATGTAATGTAAAAACACTTTCAGACGTTGAAGATTTGTGTGTATCATTTGCTGGTACACTTGAATCTTCTGATCCTGTCCTCGCCGTGAAGGTATAAATTTCGTCTCCACTTGAGGTCAATCTATCTATCTTGATTTCGTTGTCCTTGTCTGTAGATTGTAACATTAGCTTTACTTTAATACATGACCTAGTGTCATTTATGTATTTTCGTATTCCTTGACTTCTGATATTACTTGTTGTTACTTTCGTTTCGGGTTTCTGATTGCAGTACCTAGTATTAGTTTTGTATTTTTGCTTTGATTTTCTGATTGGTGTGCTTGTAGTTGCATGATAATTTGCTTGTTTTAAAGTAAGCTTTAACATTTTTTGTTGCTGCTACAGCAATTTTTGCATGAGGAACCATATGCGTCCGAAGATATTGAGAAATTCACACAAGAAAAGTTGGAAACTATCTTTTCCAATTCTTCTACTTCTTTGGATGTGCTTAGGGCGGCCAAGTATTACAAATTGCATCAGGTATTATATGTTTGTTTAACTGATTTTAGTTTTCCATTTTCTATGCGCTTACCTCTGGGGCGGAGGTTAGATAATATGAAACTTATGATTTTAGAATTCTCTCCTCCTCGTTAAAATTCAATAATACAGTCAAGCCTCTCTATAACATCATCCTTATATAACAACACTTCACTATAAAAGCAGTGGCGGACCCAAGTGGTAGATAGCGGGTTCAGTGAACCCGCTTCACAAAAAAATAATATTGTGTATATGTATAAATTAGGATTAAAGTTGTGTAAATTTTGCATAAATATTTTATTTGAACTCACTTGATAACTACTATTTTACTACTAAATATATATATTTCTAAGATTGAACCCGCTTACACAAAATTCTGGGTCCGCCACTGTATAAAAGCCAAGCTTTTCCGAAACCAATTTTTATGTTATGTTATAATATATGTTCTCTATAACAACACTTCGTTATAACATCTAAAAGTATTCGAAACAAACGAGACTGTTATAGAGAGGTTTGACTGTATATTACAATCACGTTTGACTGATGCTTCGTCTTTCAGAGGGCTGCTCATGTATATTCTGAAGCGAAACGTGTCCATGCTTTTAAAGACACTGTATCCTTAAAATTAAGGTAAATCATCCATTCGTAACGCCCTTCTTTTTTATGTCGTTGTCCACGTTAATGTAATAGTTTAACCTTTAAAACCAATCTTGTATATTTGCAGCGAACAAGACATGCTGAAGAAGCTCGGTTACCTTATGAATGAGTCTCATTACAGCTGCAGTGTTCTCTATGAGTGCAGGTAATTAAGTTTCTTGCTTTAATGTTGCTATTGTAACATGTAACTAATGATTATCGTCATACAAATAATAACAATTACATAATCAAGACGTTAAATATACTTTCTCGGTGTCTCTGATTATGATTTTAACCTATGTACATTGACAATCTAAAGAATTTTACACTATCAGTGTATTTTAACCTGTTATAGTAGGTCGCCCGATCTTATTTTCCAGGTCAGTATATAGAAGTTAAGCTCATTGAATGTTTTCTTTTTATCAGTTGTCCCGAGTTAGAGGAGCTTGTTAAGATTTGTCGAGATAATGGTGCTCTCGGAGCAAGGCTTACAGGAGCTGGATGGGGTGGATGTGCTGTGGCTTTAGTGAAAGAGAGTCTTGTTCCACAGTTTATACTCAATTTGAAGGTATAGTTTCATTAGCACTGTCAATAGCGCCGGCCAGCCCAGTCTAGCCCATGCCGGCCTTGGCATTTGATGGGCTAGGCTGGACTGGCCCACCAAAATAATGGTCGGCCCAGCCCTACGTGGGCGCGGCCCCCATGGGCTAGCTCTAGGTTTCATTCATCTAAGTTGAAAATGGGCATAAAATGACTGGATCTTAACATTATGCAATTTGTTAACTAAACTAGTTTGTTTATTTTGTTTCAGGAGCAATTCTATCAATCAAGAATTGACAAAGGAATAATCAATAAGGATGATCTTGGTCTGTATATTTTTGCATCAAAGCCCTCTAGTGGTGCTGCTATTATCAAATTTTAGCCTGTCAAGCTCTTAGTAAACTAGCTGAATTCATTATCCATCTATGCTAATAATCACAAAATAAGGGCACTTTTACATCAGTTGAAATCCATGGATCTTGTAATTAACTATTTTTGTACATTCTACCTTTATTAGAAGTTGGATTACTTTGCTTTTATCAGTATGGTACTTCACTATTTTCTATGTTCTACTTTATATGGTACTTAAGGAGAGTCTTGGAGTAACGGTCAAATTGTCTTCGTGTGACTTTTAAGTCACGGGTTCGAGCCGTGAAATCTGCCAATGATGTTTGCATCAGACTAGGCTGCCTACATCATACCCCAACGGGGTATGACCCTTTTTGTTCACCGTTATATGATACTATTATATTTTAGGGAGTCAAATAACTTTTTCTTTGACCACAACTTTTCCATAAATTTTCAAAGTAATTTTAATCATATAAGTTATAATCTACAGTAATTTTTATAATGTTTACATTTATGTATATTCTAATTTATAAAATATTAAGAAATTTATATCTGAATTGCTTATAATTGCTGCAAAAACAACTGCAGGCCAATTAAGGATGCAACATAAACTTTTTTGTGCCTTTTCTATATGTTTTAATAACAAAAATCAGCCCCGCTTTTTTGTTAATTTTATTTATTTGTTTTATGAATGAACAACAACTGTTAGTAATTCACACATGATATTGCAAAGCAACATAAAAAAGAAGAACATACTTTTAGAAAAAGAAAAGAAAAAGACGTAAATTTAATATTATTGCTAGAGAGCACAGGCCAATCACCACCGATCTTTTTTAGATATATAATTATAACAATCTTTCAATCTCCTTACAATATGAAAATAACAATGTGAAACCATCATAAAGATCTCCTTACTAGATCCGGTGTGAATCCAAATCTAATTGGTCTAAATATAAGTATCGAATATCAAATAAAAAAATAAAAAAAAGACCATCACAAAAATCCCATTAAATATGACCCTTACAAAATAACTTAAACTTAAAATTGGAAGACCTAGGATCCCAATATAGTCCAATTTCGTCATCAACACTTAATCCACGATCTTTAAACAAATCCAAACACACAAGTGCATAATCATTATTAGGCAACATCTCAAAATAAGTCAATTCATCATGATACTTCTTAGGGTTTTTCTTATCAGTTTCATCCCATAAATCGATATTCTTCTTGCGCCCTGACTCAACAACGTTAGCCATATCCAACGTCCAATATCGAAAAATATGCTCGAACGCTTCGGCGGAAGGCACGATCAACTTCCCGACGACCGCTTCGTAATGCGTGATGATTTTATTAATTTGCCACGGATCCTTTAAATCAATAATTGGAGGAGGGTATATGTCCCTAATTTCTTTTATTTGACGAGTTACTATCCACGGCGTGTTGCTAGCTTTACATGCTTCTTCTTCTGCTTTTGTCGGGATGAAATTGTAAATCAAAGTCTTTTTCATGTTGCGGATTCGAATCAAGAGAAAGAAAAATTATTTGATGAATTATACCAAAGAAGTGAATTTCAGACAATGTTTTGAGAAAAAGTTTAGGATTTTATAGGGATGTTTTGGTATTGAATTTGGAAAGTTAAAATAGTACTAAAGAATATTTTCCTACTAAGACTGGGATTCACATTTTTACTGTATATAGAATGAACAATTTAGGTCGGTTATGATTCTTTCCTTGTGTGTAATTGTACACCAAAGGCAACATTACTATTCGAATTTATTTGATATCTTCTCAAACTGTGATTCTCGTGCTATTTAATAATATTTCAATTTTAATAATGTCACTTTCCTACTACAAATAAGTATTTTATGTATATGGGCTTTTCTTTTTTGGTAATAAAAGTAAAACTAATATTATTAATTACTAATTACTATTATATCTATTAACTACTATTACATCTACTATTACTAAGTATTTGTAACACTAATCTATCTTACATGGATGCTTATCTGTACAGCATCTTTGAATAATAACAATTAAATTATTTACTAAAATATGTTTAATATCATTAGGAAACTATTTAATTAGCATAATCTGAGTAATTAGGCAACTCCTTAATATCATTAGGCAAGTATTTAATTAGCATAATTTGAGTAATTAGGCAACTCCTTAATTACTATTAGAGAATAATTTAATTGGTCAACGTTAATTAGGAAGTTTACTTAGGAACGCTATCCCAATTTTAAATCAGTTTAGTTAAGGAAATATTATATTTTAAATACACAAGGATTGGGAGAAAAAAACCAGTCTCACGTCTCAAGTACTTATTCCTTCATTGATATGTTCTCTAAACCTTGAAGTTTCCTCTCACATAATTAGCATTAAATATATTACTCTCAAGAACATAATTAGCATGTTCGAGTTTAAAATAAAAAGAGCAAACTACATATTTGGCTGGTCAGGCAAAAATAATTATATTTGTACACTAATTATGTGTGTGTATATATATATATATATCATTAATATACAAAAGTTATATTTTTTACCGATTATTATTTTTAAAAGCAGCTATACAATGTAATCCCCACAATCCTCCCCCAAAAATAGCTGTTAATTTGGATTGGGCCGTCCTAGCTCGGCCCAGTGCAACTCAATTATTACGGGCCAAAGATTTTTACGAGCTGGGATTTTTTTGTTTTGGGTGAGGGGGCATCTATTGGAAGGAATTTTAAAAGGAAATGTTGCTATAGAGCACTTTCTCTTTCTTCTTTCTTCTCCTTTTTCCCCATTATTTTCCTCCCCTACTTTTAGAAACCCTAGCAGTAACTGTGTTCTGCCAACGACAGATCAAGTCGGTGACCACTTCCCCCCTTCCTTGTTGTGTCACCCCCTAACCCCCCCCTCCGGTCGACGATGCCTTCTTCTTTTTCTAAAGTAATGATTACATTAGAAAACCATTTGGTTTCCAAACGTGACGATCTAAAATAGTTGAAGTTGAAAAACTCTAAGATCCAACATCTTTCACGTCATTTTGAATGAAAAGTACATAAGTGATTTGTTTTTGCTTAACTACTCGTTATTCAAAATTCACGGTCCAACTAATTCAAATTCATTCTACGAGATTATAAGAAGATTTCGACATGGTGAAGGAATGCGAAAATAAAACGGCAAAAGAAAAAAAAAAATAGTTGCTTTGTCTTGAAGATTCTGTTACCTTTTTCTTCATTGTATTTCAATGTATCTCGCTATATTTCCATGTATTTCATTGTATTCACTGTCTTTTTTTTTCCCCATTGTATTTCAATGTATCTCGCTGTATTTCATGTATTTTATTGTATTCACTGTGTCGTTGTATTACATGAATGTATTCATATATTTTTTTAATTAATATAATTTATGTATTCAGATGTATATATGCATTCAAATGTATCTGCAGTATGCATTCATATATTTTTGCACTATAGATGACTTGCTATCCTTCATGTATTTAATGTATTTTTATGTATTTAACTGTATTCAATGTAATTATATAATTTCAATAAATAAATCTATTTGTAAAGATACCACTAAAAAATATTTTAGTAAAGATACCACTAAAAAAAGAATGGATGGATTGAATCTCAGAAGATTGCTCTATTTTGGGGGTGTTTTTTCGGTTGAGAATCTTTTCTATAGCTGGAAATTCAAATTGTGTGTGTTATAATTGAGTTTGTTGAGTTATATTAGGAGTCTATTGCGTTAATTGATTCACTTACCGTTTTTAAACAACCGAAGACCTTTTTTCGCAAATTTCGTTACTGTATTCACGAATACAACTCGCGAATACAGTCGAATACATTCTATGCTTAGCTGGACTCCCCTGTTTTCCGCCGAGTTTTGCTACTATATTCATGAATACAATAGCAAAAATATATTGGATACAGTCTATAACAACTGAAAGCATATCTATAGGAAGTAATTTAGTAAATGTTAGCTATATCAAGCTAATAATCACTAAAACATAGTGGTTTTTAAAAATTTCTCATTTTAAAATGGTCAGCCCAACCCAACTCTAAAAGGGACACCGACTAGGGTGGGTCAATCCTTCATTTTTTAAAAAAATTATTTTAAGAATTATTTTTCAATCTAAATTTAAATCTAAAAAAATTACAAAAACAAAAAAAACGAGAAGTAAATGTGTTTGAAGAAAATATTAAATAATCTCAAGTATTGTATGATTAATAAGAATATAGTTAGTCTGTAATTAAATGCAACGGAATTACAAAATTGCTCCTTTATGCACAAAAACTGAGCTTACATATTGAATAACTTCATATTACTGTGAAATTTGATTGTTATTCATGTCCTATGCATTTACAATTTTTTCATTACTCTTGTAATATTTCATGCTAATATAAAATTATCTTATTTCTTCAAATTTCACTTTATTGAAAAGGTAAGTAGCAAGACACCTTGTTTTATGACGCTGAAAATGGTTAATACATACATACATATCTATATTACAAGGGTAATGAGAAAATTGTAAATGCATAGAACATGAATAACAATCAAATTCCATAGTAATATGAAAAAGTACTCAAAAATAATTTCCTCCCTGATGGACTCTTTTTTCTTTTGGTTATTTGGATGAAATAATATTTTGAAAAAATTACGTAACACATCAAATATTTATACTGTATTTATCATTCTTAGCTATACTTTCAGCAAAATTTACCATTTGTAGCTATATTTGAATTTTATAACAAATCTATAAAATAAGAGATTAATTATTTTGAACTAAAATAATAGAACAATAAGCTCTCGTAGCTTAGTTGGTTAGAGTGTCCGCTTAGTTAGCGGAGGTCTTGTGTTTGACTCTCAACAAGGACATTTTATTTTTCTGTATTTCTGTATTTGTTGCGCGCACAAATACAGTCGATACATGTTGTATCCATTGTACACACCCATGTATACAGTCGATACAAGTTGTATCCTTTGCATACACCATTGTATTTTGCCTTAGTTATATAGTTGATACAATGAATACAATTGTGCGAATAAATACAGTTAGATACATATTGTATTTCGTTGCGCGAACAAATACGGCTGACACAGGTTGTATTCGTTGCACGTTTGAATACAAGTGATACAAGTTAGTAGCAATTAAATAGTAGCTACAGATAATAATTAGAAAGTTATAGTCAGAGGCGAAGCTAGGATTTGAAGTGTGTGGGTTCTAAATTTTAAAATAAAATACTGCTTTCAGCGGGAATCAAACCCCCATCTTTCCCAGCGAACCCACCGCCATTACCGTTGAACCAAGACCCCTTTGTTACTGGGTTCGACAGTATATATTTCAATACAAATACTGAGTTCCGGAAAAAGTCAGTGGGTTCGCCCGAACTCGCACCCACTACTGTAGCTCCACCCCTAATTATAGTTACTAAACTTTAAACCATAGTGGTTTATGAAAATATCTCTAATATTGTTTTTAGCCCACATGCAACCTTACTCAAAGCCACAGGGTTGGTAAATTGATTTAGATCGGGCTTATAAGTCTCGATCTTAAATGGATTCGAGCAATCTTAACTAACACGATTTAAATACAGGGCTACGTTGGGCTAGTCTAATGGGCCAAACTATTTTAACAGTTCTTTAAAAAAAAAACAATAGAAACGGCAGTCAGAAAATTACCTTGAAAATTAGATGGTTTTGATTTTTGACTCCCGCTCATTTTAGTGGAAAATCTTTAAGGTCAAAAGTCAAACGTGTTAACTAAGGGGTAAGCGATTTGCTAACACTTATTAAATTTGAAGTTATACAAGCGAGGTACAACACATTAAATTTAAAGCTCTGTCCCATAAAACAAGCGAGATAAAAAATCAAAAGTGACACCAAAATGTCCAAAATCACCCCACGGCAGGACCCCCAAGGATCACGATTGGGTCCAAGGTAATGAAAGTGGAAATCCTTTGGACTGTGTCAAGAAGCGAGTGTCGGTGGAATTAGTAATCAATGCCAAATGTCTAATGGATAGAATTTTAATATTTTTTATTGAAAAACTAAAAGTATATAGTCGATTTTAAAATAATAACAGAAAATATATATTATTTGTATATATATATTATGTATATTATATATAAAAATTATATAAATTTTATATACTTTTTGGCTACTGAATATAAATAATTTCTGGTTGCTCCTTCTACTTCTTCTTTTCTTTCCTTATATATCTGTTGCTGACTTGCTGTTAATTTCAAAAATCAAATGGTAAAAATCTGACTTTAAAAGGTATGATATGATGGAGAATTAAAACCCATAAAGTTAGTAGTATATCGAGGTTAATTCCCACATAAAACTCAATAATTTTAACTCAAACAATTCATTAAATAAGTACAGATATTAATTTCTAATTCAATAACTTTGAATGAATTATCCTAAAATCTTAACTTTAAATCCATGTCTAATTATCGCCCAGATAACCCCTCGTGCGCTTGCCTTTCTGTCGCTTTGTTTCTCTCTCGTAATAATTCAAACTGAAAGTGTCAGCTACTTTAATTGGCTATTTTTGCGGAATTCAGGTTTTAACATTAATTATTAATAAAAATAATCATATTAATTTTAATTTATTCATTAAAAAATATAACAAATGCTCTTAAATTCTTTACTCTTGATATCTCACAAAATCAAATATTGTGAACTAAAAGAAAAATACCAAAAAATCAATTAAAGTGGATTGTAGGGGTATCACTTACTCTCTCTCCGGTCCGCTTTAATTATTCTTTTGGTTATTTTCACACATATAAAAAAATTTACCTTTAGCATTAATTAACAATAAAAATAATCATATTAATCTTAATTTGTTCATTAGAAATATAACAAATACTCTTATGCTATTTATTCAAGGACAATTTTACAAAAAAGAAGTTAATTATTTCTTAATATTTGAAAAAATCAAATATTGTAGATCACAAGAAAAAAGTAAAAAAATCAATTAAAGTGGACCGTATGGTGTATCACTTATATTTTTATTCGATTTTTCATTCGGTGTTCGGTACTCATATTAGGGCATGACTAAATCTATAATTTCCCATCTGGTATCCGGTATTCATATTATGGCCCAACTAAATCCAAATTCACAGAAAGTTATACATTATAGTATTTTCTAACAAACAGACTTCGTACCACGTTTTGAACCCGAGACCTAATGTTAAAACTTGCAACCCTTGTTTGGTGGAGTATCACTTATCACATTAAATTAGACGCACTCACTTTAATGAACTTTCTGCTACAGTACTATTTCAGATCTCAAATATTTTAGTGTAGTACTCAACATAGGCTCCTCTACTATTAAATTTCTTACATTACCCTTCACTTTCTTCTATCTGAGCTAAATCTCTTTTTCTCACTCTCTCTTCAAGTCAAGGTACTCTCTCTTTTTCACTTTCTTTATGTCTTTATTGTGTTTATTGATACATGATTTGTTTAGATTGAGCAACTTTAATTGGTTTTATTGTGATTGTAGGATTTATTTGTTTCTAAAATTTAAGTCTTTACCTTTTTCTTTGCAATTCAGTACTTGTTTACCTACTGTAGTGAATCCATGAGCATTATGAGTTGTTAATTTTGCTGAATTTTGAAGTGCTGGTACCTAGAGCTGAGTAGAATGTACTTCAATACAAGAATAATGTTAAAGAATTGATGGTTACTTCCTTCAATTTAGCAATATTAGGTCATTGGAAATTGTTAAAATGGTACAAAAAATAAGGGGTGGATTTAGCATGCCAGGTATGGGTTCATCTCATTTCAGTAACTTTTGCTATATATGTTGAAAATTCCTCCAAATAAGTGCAAATAATAGATTTCGAACTCAGTAAATCAAACAGAATGCGGTAGAATTTCGAACGCGAACATAAAGTTCAGATCTTGGATCCACCTCTGCTATTTATTGCCTATTGATCCTTAGGAATTTAAAAGTGTTTGATATACTTTTTTTTTCCAGAGTTTGCTTCAGATGATAATTTGAAGAAGAAAGCCGAATTTGCTTGCTGCATTTCTACGATTGATGAGTTTGGTATTATATAAGTGTAACGAGATTGAGATTTGTTGAGTGAGGTTTTGATGGATCATATTTCATCTACAGAGAGGGATTTTGTGGTTGATCTCGAGAGTTGTAGAAGTACAAGTGAAGAAGCAAGAAGTACTAATTCTCCTTTAAATGCCAAAGCAGGGGATATATTATACACTAGTGTCTGTAATGATGATGGTGAAGAACTTTCTAGAGATGAAAATGGGTTGAATATAAACAGAAATATGAAAGACGTCGATGAGCTTTCTCCGGGGAATGTTAGAGTGTTTATAGACAAGACAAATTTAGTAGAGAAGAAAACGGTGAAAGAAAAACGTAAATCAATGAGTGCTAAAAAACCTCCTAAGCCTCCTAGACCTCCCAGAGGATTTTCATTGGATGCTGCTGACCAGAAGCTGATAAAAGAGATAGCGGAACTCGCAATGATCAAACGTGCACGAATTGAACGAATGAAGGCTTTGAAGAAAATGAAAGCAGCCAAGGCATCGTCAACATCATCAGTATTGAATGGCAGTTTCCTTGCCTTGCTCTTTACTGTCTTCTTCTTTTTTCTGCTATTGTTTCAAGGTAAATATCTGGATTTTTCAGTTTGGATTTCCTATGTCCTATTTTAGAGTGTAATTATATTAAGAATCAAGTTTTTATGAAAATTTGCTCCAATAGATTGCTCCTGATTAAGATAAAATTTGACTTTCTTCATTCTTCAGCATGTCAAGTCATGTTAATTGCATTTCATACCTGTACTCAGTTTCTTTTGTTTGTGTTTCATGCTTCTAAGCGACAACATATTGGTGTTACTTGTGTATGGAATGCTAACAATGGCTTCGTACCGGTCACCGTACAAGCAAAATCATAATGGAGCTGTTGGTTATCTCCTTAATTCTGTATATATGACAACATCATTCTTGTTTTGGAACTTTTTTTTCTATTGATACTGATACCTTACCCCACTTGTGGGATTACACTGGGTTTGTTGTTGTTGTCGTCGTCTTGATACTGATACCGGTTCCCGTTATGTGAGCATCTTCATGAAAGTAGGAAGATGCAAAAATATCGCTGGACACGATATATATGTGCGCTGATTCTTTGCATTTTTAGTCAGCAACTGGGTGGTGTTGAAAACCACATTTTTGCAATTGACACACCCTTGTGTTCTCTTTCTTCTCCTTTTAGTTCCTTCTCCCATTTTATTCATACTGTGGAACCAAGATTTTGTCTCAGGTTGCAAAATTTCTGATGATTTGGTGTTTGCAATATTGTATGCAGGGATGTCTTACAGAAGTTCAGCTATGAGCTTTTACGATTCTGTCCAATCCGGCAGCGTAAGGAAGAATAGGTTCATTATTGTACAGGACCACTCAAATTTATCCACTAGTAATGCCATCTTTGCGGACTCTAGATCTTCTGAGTATGTACTATCCTATATATCTATAATCATCTGAAAATGGTACTTTACATTCTGTAGTTACGGATGATTCTAGTTGGCTAAGTTTTTCCATTTGCTTCTTATCTTGTAGTCCTGTGGAGCACGCTTCTGGTTTAACTCATGGGAATAGTCCGGAAAGTGTCACAAGCTGAAATTTAGTGTCATTGCTCGAACTATTCAAATATGAATACAGATTGCCATTACGTTTCTGGTATGCGCCAGCCTGAAGGAGTACTTCGTAAGTGACTCATTGGCACAAGATATACCTAATTTGTATAACCTGTACAGTGATTGATACTGGTTGATTGAGATAAATAACCACTGGCATAGCATGTCGAGGATATCTCAGAACTGCCAATTCAGTAGCTAGCCTCATATTGACGAATTACTTTCTTTGTGGTTGTTGGTTGGGAGGGGGGAGCATGTTTGAAACAAAATAAAGATCGGTCCTTTAACATAGCAGTTGGATTATATGTATTACAAAAGATATCTAAAGAATGTTGATATCAAGTGAAACTGGTGAAAAATGAGTTTCTTTTGCTTGTCAGTTGTATAATCTTAACTCCTTGGTACTAGATCGTTTGAAGACCAAAGTTGTACCTCAGTGTTGTTAATGCTGATAATGATCATAATACTCCTATGAGTGTGTAAGTAGACAAATGCTATGAATTATGTATGATATTTGAGTTTTTTTACCAATATTGTCCCTTATCTTTGAGGGTAGGTCTATTTTTGTCCCTCAAATATAACCCCGACCATATTTAATCCCTTAAGTATGCTAAAGTAGAGTACCTTTAGTCTTAGTGACAGAATGTGTTCAAAAACTAACGGTGTTACCCAACTCTGATTCATGAAGCAAATCTTCCGATCTGAAGCAAAACGTTTCATGAAGCAAATCTTCCGATCTGAAGCAAAACGTTTCATCTCCTTTTATTAGGTAACGCAAATTATCACTTTAATTCCTTATTTTTAGGTAATATTTTCTAAAATTTAAACCTTGAAAATACCCCCTTCTGCTCCAGTTTCCAATCTGCTTATTCATTTGCTTCAATAATATGCTAGAAGTGATCCTGGCTGCTCTATTTTTCCAAATTTCAACTTTTCTTTTTGGAAAAATCAACCGAAAATTTTAATAGTAAAAGTTTCAACTTTAAAATCTCAAATTTATAAGCTCTGTACTAGAAACTTTTAAAATTTCAAATTTATCAGCACTGTACTATTAGTGGGTGTTGGTTTATAAAACATTTTCGATAAGTAAATTAAAAAGACGGTGAGTGTCGAAACCAACCCCATAATTGATCTTGGAATTAGTTTTGGTTTCTACATTTTGAAAATTGATTTTGATCTCCATATTTCAAAACCGAATTTATTTTTGCTCACCATTGTGATTGCAGTTCGAAACTACGATTTTGTAGTTTTACTCTTTTGCGTTGAGACATTTTTAAGGAGTTTTGGAGATATACAGAAGGCTGAACTAAACACAGTTTCTTTTTTCAGAAATCGGGGAAGATTATTTTCCAAATAAAGGAAAAATGGGAACATTTTCTTGTCCTGTTGAGCTTTAAATTATTGATATGAGAGTTTGACACAATCCTTTTTTTTCATTTTGGAGAACAGTGGAAGGAATGGTTTTCTTCAAGGAAGTAGGGATATTCAAGAAGCTCTTTTTCGTGTATGAGTTGGGGGAAATGGGAATGGCTTTTTCTTTTACTGTTGGTCTTCTTCTTAGTTCTTACAGTGTCATATGAGTAACACGAGCTAGTGCTGTTAGTTTTTGGACATATTGTGTCACTGAGACTAAAGATGCTCTACTTTGGCATATTTAAGGGATTAAAGATGCTCAAGCTCATATTTGAGGGACAAAAATAGACCTATCCTCAAAGATAAGAGACTATATTTGGCCAAAAACTCTATGATATTTGGACTAGTTGTTTAGTGCATAGTACTGATCAGCAATTATAGGCCCCTGAAATTTTATCTGAGATCTGCTGCTTAGAGCCTCTCTACTCTCACAAGGTAGGAGTAAGATCTACGTATATACTATCCTCCCCAGATCCCACTTGTGGGATTACACTGGATTTCTTTTTTTTTTTTGTTGTTGCTGCTGCTTAGAGCTAGATCAACTATTTTGACATGCTTATGTATTGATAGCGGAGAACTGCGCTTGAGATACGCCTAAAATCAGACTGACTTGCATTTTAATGGAGTAGGATATACTTTCTTTCAGATCATAGTTTTTTGATTTGAAGACATACCATCCTGGCTGCATATCTGTATGCTTCAAAACATTAAGTTAATGGTTAATAATCTTTAATACCATCAGGATTCATGACTTTAAGTATCTTCTGGAGATACTTCTCTTAGTCTAAAAATAATACTCCTACTTAACTATAACTAGAGAATTTGAAATATAAGTAACTCTTTTGGTACCCAAGGGTGTGGTCTAGTGATCAATGAAGCATGAAGGGAACCACGAGGTCTTGGGTTCGAGTCGCAGTGGATACAAAAAAGCAGTAAGTGATTTATTCCAATATACCTAAGCTTTAGTAGGGAGAGTTACCCGATACCTGTGCTGACGGAAGGTTGCAGATACCTAATGGAATAGTAAGTTACTCTTCTTTGTAGAAAGGTTCCTGTCCTCTCTTTACACAGAAGCAAGGCAAGGTTGGGAGTACCATGGTTCGCACGTTTGACACTTTTCCCTTTCAATTTTCTATAATGATTGCCTTATGGTTTAAGCTAAGAACAAAACAGACTACTGTCTAATAGTGTTTTGTACCCTTTATTTCATGGAAAGATATTAGACATGTACCTTAAATACCATGTGCTTATGCTGCAACAGAGACAAGGACAGGGAGGAAATGGCCCCGAGGG